>OU015762.1:182393-233071 GCA_907173295.1 Fagus sylvatica
CATTAATGTCCACACATTGATGCAAATTGTCCACAATTTCTGGGCAGACTTAAATGTTAAAATAAACATTTTTCTGGTACACAACACATTTCAATGAATACATTTCACTACATTCATTCATTCACATTCATTCAAATAAGCTTCCTCATTCATTCAACCAAATATTGTCTAATTACAAAAAGTGGTAATGACTACACTACACATTTATTGAATTTGATACCATAATACAACAATAAGGCCCACAATTACAGCAAGTCCTATTGTTAACAACTTCTTCAACGATTGGATGTCATCACGATGTACTGGTTGGACCATATCACGCATGCCACGCATCTCTGACTGAAGTTGATGCAAGTCCAGTAACAGTTGTGATGCATCAAGCAATTGTGATGCATCAACCATGGATTTAGAACTGGTTGCTTGTGATATCTCTTCCATTCTTTCACAGCCAGCTCGTTGGTTGATGGGCAAACACCAAGAAAAGAAACCGCATCGGTTGGCAGCACAACAATAATACAATTTGTTTTTGTTTAAACTTGATTCTGAAATCCTAACTGATGCTCTTTTGCCACAAACACAGTCTAAATTTCTAAATCTCAGCCCATCTCTAATTGCACTATTTACTGATGAGGAAGACATCTTTGCTGCACAAGTATTAAAATATGAATTTATATTATTAGGTTATTAAAAAATCATATAATATATTAGTTTATGTCAAAAAGCTTAGGGTTTTGAATATTAAGGGTTTGAATATTATTTGAGTTGAATAAATCATAATTAGGGTTTTGAATATTAAAATTTGAATAGAATATGATGCAATTATCATATGAATATTAAGGTTAATTGAGGAATTAAATCAAGAACAAAGAGAGAGAGAAAGAGAGAGCATACCGAGACCTGAAGGATTGACAAAGTTGAACAAATAATGAGGAAAATTGAAAACAACCAGCACCCCACTAAATTTCGGTCACAACCCAGTACAAATTTGGTCACAGCCCAGTAACAAAATCACATCCCACTGTTCAGACACCTAACACGCAGAGAAGATGGAGTGAGATTGAGAAGTCTTGTAAGCATTTAATGCTCTCTGCCAACCCAAAGACAGCTAACCCGAAATTGAGAGTGGAAGAAAGACGAAGAAAACGTAGAGGCAGACAGCTAAGAAGCAGAAGAAGCAGCAAGATCGGGTCTCTTTTGTAGCTGAAGCACTTGAGGACTCTACTTCTAGCCGAAGAACACAGCAGCTGTAGGGACGTGCAGCTCCAAGAAGAGGACAGTTCGGCTGATGGGATTGCCGTGTCCTTGTGATCAGAAGATGACATCAGCCCCATCAGCCCGTGTTTGCTAACCAGCTAAGAATGAGGTGTTTTAGTTCTACTGTGTAAGTAAAATATCAGCTCTTTGAAAGCAAGTATATACACGTTGGAGTTCCTTCAGCTGTGTTTAAACTTGTACTGTGTAAAAAATCAGCTCTTTGAAAGGAAATATATGCCGTGTAACCAATTGCTAGTGCAATTGTAAATGCAATTTATATCATAAGTGTGTAAAAATTAAATAGTTCATTTTATAAATATTTATTTATTCAATGGATGAGATTAAAAGTGAATATTACAACTTTTAATCTTAACCATTAAAGTCAATTGCATGCTGCAATTATGCAAATACATGATCTCAGGTTTTTTATGCAATTGCATAGGTTGTTTAAAAAACTTTGTTGATATTAATACAATTCATACAAGGATTATAAATACAATTTTAGAGGCTTTTTCTATTTATCATTTTTAATTTTTTTTTTAATTATTATCAACAAACAACAATTAACAGTCTAGATATAGATATTCTCCTAAAAAATTTGTCAGTCAATTTTAATATATTGTTAAAATTCACACAATTTTACATGTAGCTATTTTATAAAATAATTACAAAATTCTATTTGAATTATGACCCTACATGTATAGATTTGGATGGAAACAACAACCACACCGTGTACAAAATATATTTAATTTAATATTTTTAATTAAAATCAACAAACAACAATTAAAAAAAAAAAAAAATTAGACTACAAAGACTTCTACTCCAATTAATTCATCTTGGTCAATAAGTTACACACGTGAAGGCTTCATTAGGAAGCCATACCCTATCAACTCACTTTTTGTTGTGTTGTTTGCTTGAAGTCCTCCTTATATCGTTTCAAAAAATAAAAAATTTCTTAACTTTATCACAATAATTATTAGGTTGGAGAAGTTAACACAAAATACATGGTAGAATATAATTACAAAGAAAAAAATAAATAAATAATCCACATTAATAAATTTTCAATATTCACGTGTGATATTATCATCCAAACTCTTTCTATACATCATATTTGTGTTACACTTGTTTAAGAACTCCAACTTTGTGTACATCAAGTTGTTCTCACCTACTAAACCAAATTTTATGTTTAAGTAACTAAATAAATAAATAAAAACACTGTTGTTCAAAATATAATTGATAAAGTGTAACAGAGAAACCCGACACACAAACCCAACCCATCATGGCTTCCCATTCATAGTCACCTTCAGGAAGAGCTTTAGCCTCGAGCTATCCTTTGCCACCAATGGTAGAAGTAATGGTGTAAAGGTCCACAAATTGAAGCTTTGGCAAAGGTGATGCTCCTTTGACAAAGAAGCGGTAAAAAAAAAGAGAATAATAATAAGAATTTGTTAATTTTTGGAAAATAATAGAACAAAAAGTACAAAGAATAATGTGGGTATGCAAAACATTTGTTTAATTTCTAGACATTGATTAAAAGAATTGCAGAGGTTTTCAAATAATCTATAAAAGTTTTATAGATTTTGCACTTACAGTTTTTATGTTTTCCCTTATTTTCAAATTTGTTTCTTCTCAAATTGCGTTGTAGAATGATCCTTGTCAATGATTGAAAGTAATCTTTTGAATAAGACAAATAAATGGAAACAAAGTTAGTTAGTTAGTTAGTTACTAAGTATAAAAAAGAAAAAAAGAACATTTACTTCAATAGTAATAAGAAAGCAATACATATCTTTAGGTTCAAAAGCATAGCATGCTAGGCTGTTAGCCGATTTTCCTGGTATTTTGCTAATATCCATATATTTGGTGTAGATAAAATGACTTTACATTCAAGCAAATGTTCTAAAAAAAAAAGAAAAAAAAAATTCTAATTATCTAAAACTGTTATACATGTGAACATACCTTTTGAGTAACTATCTCCCTTTAAAAATTCTTGATAAACTGATGTGAATACTCTCAGCTTTCTCTAACATAATACAATTGGATTTAAAAAAAATAAAAAATAAATTTAAATTGCTTCGGAGAAGGAGAAGATAAAGTGATGAAGTATTGTGTTTTTTTTTTTTATTTTTTATTCCTTTGTTTTCAGTTTGAAGAAGGTTAATAGATATTGGTTAGGATGAGAGATGTGGGTTTTTTATCAGTGTAGTTGTGGAAGAGTAGGAGAATGTTTTTGTGGGGGTGGGAGTTATATATTTTTTATTTTTATTTTATTTTATAAATATATTTATTGTTATGGAAACTTGCAGTTATTTTTAAATTCATTTGTTTAATATGAATGGTGATTTTTTTAATGATTTTGAACTCAAAAGGATTTTTGGTTTTTTTTTTGGATAATTACTAAATTTAAGGATTTTGAAAACAGAAATGAAGGAAGGAAAACAAAGTTGAAACGGTTAATAATTTGATGGTTATCTTTCTATTTGGATAATGATAATTTTTTTTTTTTTGATGGTTACCTTTTAAAATTTGGTTTTTTTAAACGTTGAATGTGGGTGATTCTCAAAAAAAATAATAATAATAATAATAAAACATTGAGTGTGGGTTTTTAATTTTAGTTCAACGTGGGGAGTTTTAAAAAAAACTTGGTGAATTTTTTTTTCCTTGTAATCTTTTTAAATTTGATTTTTAAAAAATTGTCTTTCTCTTTGAAATGTGGGAAGCAAAATAGAAAGTGTAGGTGCTTTTTTATTGCTAGTAATAGATTTATCCCAAAAAATTAGGATTTACTCTAAATGTTGCTTTCCTTAATCCTTAATTAACCCATATATAAGATGTAGTTTTTTGTTTAGTGTAGTTTCAAATATTTAAATATATATTTTTTATAAGGATATTTTTTACTGTACATTAAAGTGGACATGAGGGTATGAATGTTGCGTACTAGTATTAGATTAGATAATATATACATTAATATTTGAGGTTACTTAAAAAGCCCAAACCCATTGTCATATAATAACCCATAATATAATGTATTAATATTTGAGGTTACAAAAAAAGCCCAAACCCAATGTCATATAATAACCCATAATATATATATTAATATTAGCTGATGTTAAAAAAAGTCCAAACCCCATATAATAACCCATAATATATATATATATATTATATATTAGCTGCTGTTGAAAAAAGCCCAAACCCATTATCATATCATATAATAACCCATATATATATATATATTAATATTAGCTGAGTTGAAAAAAGCCCAAACCCATTATCATATAATAACCCATATATATATATATATATATTATATATTAGCTGCTGTTGAAAAAAGCCCAAACATATATATATTATCAAAGCCCAAACCCATTATCATATAATAACCCATATATATATATATATATATATTATATATTAGCTGCTGTTGAAAAAAGCCCAAACCCATTATCATATCATATAATAACCCATATATAAAGATACATTAATATTATTCAAAGCCCAAACCCATTATCATATAATAACCCATAATATATATATATATATATTATATATTAGCTGCTGTTGAAAAAAGCCCAAACCCATTATCATATCATATAATAACCCATATATAAAGATACATTAATATTATTCAAAGCCCAAACCCATTAATTCACTTAAACCAAACCAAATTTACTTTAAAGAAAAGAAACCAAAAAAGACAAAAAACTGGGCGGGTCCAAAAAGAAACCAAAAAAGACAAAAAAATGGGCGGGTCCAACGTGGGAAATTTGGTGGGAAACTTTGTCCCCAAAACGGCGTCGTGTGGGCTTTGATAAGGAAAGTGGTCCCAAAACGGTGCCGTGTAGGGCCTTTGGGGGGAAATATTAATCTCCAAAAACGGCGTCGTGTGGGCTTCTGGGGATTAAGTGGTCCCCAAAACGGTGCCGTGCTGGGCTTCTGGGGATTAAGTGGTCCCCAAAACGGTGCCGTGCTGGGCTTTTGGGGGGAAAGTGGTCCCCAAACGGCGTCGTTTTTACACACCTGCATGTCAGAAGCTTCTGCAAGCATCACCTCTCTTCTGTCTCTTCGAAACTGAAGTGTAACTGTTACTAAAACTTTGAAACTCTCTATCTGACAGTCTCTCCTCTCCCTCTCTCCACGGTTTCCTTTTGCAAACATCCCCAAGATTCCAACAAAGGCCACTCCTCTCAAACACTCAAAATAATCAAGACATCGTCACCCATTCCCTTGCACCCGTAGACATAACAGCACAAAGAACTGAGAAACTTCCTACCAAAGAGAAAGGTGAGTTTACATGTCCATTTTATTCTGTGCTTTTTAATGTTTTTGAGTTGATAGTATGATTGGACTAAGTGTAGACAATGTTTGGGTATTCTGGACAATTGTTCGGGTTTGTGGAGAAAATTAGGGTTTTCTGTACAATGTTGGTCTTTATTTGTTGGTTTTCTGTGATTGGGACATGCATTTCAATTATCAATTGTGTAACTATCAAAAGAAATACTTTTAGAATATCTCTAAGCCAAAGGCACACATCGACATTATTTAATGTTGAAATGTAGTTCTTTACAAGTGCAAATTGCAACCAAATCATCAGTCTTGGCAATTCATGTAAAACTGTCGTTCACACTAGAATTTTAATTAATGTGAGAATATCTTGCATTTCCACATTCTGAAGCAACAAAAAAGTGGAAGATAGATTTTCAGATTCAGTTCTAATGAATAAAATTTTGAAATCCTAGTCTCAACTAGCTTCAGAACAAGATATGCACAACCCTTTTAGTCATACAAACAAAATGGGTACAGAGATTCCAATTGGTTGGAGTCCCAGGTTTCATATTTTTTGACAGCCTGACCATAGACACTGGAAATCACTGTTAACCACTAGAAGAGTTCAAATAAAGTCAATTATTGTGTTATTTGGCAACACTCTGAGGAACCTATTTGGTTTCTAACATCTGCTTAACAGCAAGTTATTCTCAGTTGATAACCTAACTTCTGTATTTAATTTCTTTTGGTTCTCATGTGTTTTCATATTATCCTGGTGACTACTGTGTACAGGTGCAATACAAAACAAAATGATTACTTATGAGTATCATGACCAAAATTACTTATTGATTTTATTATCATATTCACCTCTATAAAAGAACCATAATTTGAACATATTAATTTTAGTTAAGTCTATCTTTCATATTTGACAAGTGTTATAGCTTTATGGAGGGCAGCACACACATTACATGCCTTGCCTTCTAATAAATTTGAAGGATGACCATCACCTTTTCAGTTATTTGTACTTACTAGCACAGTCTCAAAATCCTAAGCTTCACTTGGTACAAGTGGTATCAGAGCTGATAGTTTAGGTGGTTATATCATGAGCATTTTGGCATTTTTTACCTTGGGACCTGAAGTATGAGGGGAGATAGGCTACAGGAGCTTTGAGTGTAATTAGGTAGGACGTATCAAAGGTTTTTGTTGAAACATCTACTAGATACAAAAGCTAGAAATTTATATAACCAAGTCAAACCCAATCTTAGCCTAGCACTATTGTAGCAATTCTTGAGGATTAGGATGGGATGCATCAGAATGCTTTAATATATTTCACTAATCAATGTGGTATATTAAAGTATGAGGAATGCTTTATAGTACACTCCAATACTTGGGCATAACAAGGAACTTTAGCATTTATAATTGTAGCCTGTTGTGTGATCTTCTTCTCTTTCCATCTCTATGTGTGTGTTTCACTCCCCATTGAGGAAGTGGGTGAATTTGTTTTCAAGCTTCTAAGTTTACAACTTAGGCTGTTATGAGTTGTGAGAGAACAAATTAATAAGAGAAGTTAGGCTCCAACATAGGCTAAGTGAGTGGAAGAAAAGGCCTCCCTAGCTATAGGCCAGGTTAAGAGGGCTAGAATCTAAAAATTAAAGGTGTAAAGCAAGTGGATGCAACATGCATTCAGTGAATTTGACAATAACCTGATAAAATGGCACCTTGAAACTTCGAGAAGCCAATGCAACCTCCATTAATGTCTTCCACCTATCATATGTAGGTTCTACATGCAGTAATGTTTGTCATTTACCTGTCCAGCCATGTGTGCCAAGTACTTGTATAGTAAATATAGTACTAGTGATGACTGATATTGTTTTTTTATTTTTTATTTTTTTTGTGTGTGTGTGGTCATAGGTTGACTTGAATGTGACAAATATGTTTGGAATGGCCACAAGTTTAAACTGTGATTAAAATGTGGACAATGTTAGGGTTTTCTGGACAATTTAAGGGT
Source organism: Fagus sylvatica (assembly GCA_907173295.1). Classification (NCBI taxonomy): domain Eukaryota; kingdom Viridiplantae; phylum Streptophyta; class Magnoliopsida; order Fagales; family Fagaceae; genus Fagus; species Fagus sylvatica. Next base: position 189,916 of record OU015762.1, read on the forward strand.
ATTCTGGACAATTTTCACATTTTCTGTATAATAGTGCTTCAATTGGCATACATTTTATACAGCATCCTTGTCTTGGCATTACTACTAGGGTAAAGATGATTAGAGTGCCAAAAACAGAAAGAATAAGAATTTGTTACATGTACAACACATGAAACTTGTTACTACATAATGGAATAGTGTGAATCCTACAATAAATCTATTGGTATCTTTGTGTGACATGCTGGCTTCAAGACATAGTGTCTTTGGATGAGCTTATTCTTGTTAGCATCTATCCTCTATATCTTCTTGTTTCTTTTAAAGTGAATGATTTTATGAGATATTCTAATTCTATGGATTTCCATTTTGCATGTGGCCAAGGCAATGGCGAGTATTGAAGCTGCACCTCGTATTCGCCATCAGTGCAGTGTTACCAAATTGATGGAGGTTAACAACACCTTAGCTGAAGAATGCAAGAGCCAGCTGCAAACCACTCCATTTGGGTGGTTGCTGAATCTCCACTGCAACATCGAGGCAAGTGGACGGATCCTTGAAGTGATGGCTACAAGGTGGAATGCCGATGCACGTGCATTCCAAGTGGGTGATAGGCTCATACCTTTCACCCTATATGACATTGCCCTCATATTGGGGTTGCCTGTGAGGGGAGAGCCAATTGATTTGAACCAAGCTCATTCTGGGGGGTCTATGGTGGAGAAATTGTTAGATAGGCATTTGAAGACAACTTCACCAGACCGAAATAAATTGGTGACATTGCTCACCAAAACTTCCATACAAGTCCCAAATAGGGTTAGGTTGTACATTGCCCTAGTCTTTAGTTATTTTTTGTTTCCCACCACCTCCAAAAAAGTCAACCCAAGCCTCCTACCATTGCTTGATGATAGAGCCAACCTAGGTACATATGCATGGGGGAAGGCAGTGTATGACTTCTTGGTTAGTGGTTTAAGCCGCGCAGCTTCATCGATGCAAGCGAAAAAAGGTAGAGGCAACTTGCACATTCAAGGTTGCACTGCCTTGCTTCAGGTAAAATTTTTTTTATCCTCATTGTTTACTCCACAACCATTCTAAATTTTGTTTTATTCTTAAACTTGCCATTGATGTCATGATTTTTGCAGATATGGGCATGCGAGCACTTGGGGGTTGGTTCGAAGAATGCTGAAATTAACCAACCTTTCCCAAGATTTTTAGCATGGACGCACCAAAGAATGTATACTAAGAAGGCAAGCGAGGCCTTTAGTAAGAGTGCCAATGTAAGTATCTTACACTAAAGTTGCATACTAGTTTAATAAACATGTTAATATCTTATAAAGATCTTATATGTTAGTATTTTAGCGTTCTAATTCATATATCTTGTTGTTTGCAGGTGCTGTCCGTGCTTGTAGCAATGCCGTGGGAGCAAGACTTCAACGTGGTAGAAGAAGCCATGGAGACCTTGCAAGAATCCCATGGCAGCTCGCACCCAATCATAGTGAGGGCTGATGGGGCTGGACCAAGCTCAATTCCTCAAACGCCGTCCAATGAATTGCAGCTAGAGCTCCAAGCTGAGAGGGCTGAACGGGAAGCTCTAGCACGACAAGTTCGGCGCTTAAAGGACGAGCTTGACCATGTGAAGGGTTTGGTGGCCGCGGTCCTAGAGAATAGCCCCACTATTCAACAAAACCAGGCCGCAACCTCACAAAACCAGCCCCCACCCTCACCCTCACAAAACCAGCCCCAACCCTCACCAAACGAGCCCCAACCCTCACCAAACCAGCCCCCACCCTCACCCTCACAAAACCAGCCCCAACCCTCACCCTCACCAAACCAGCCCCAACCCTCACCAAACGAGCCCCAACCCTCACCAAACGAGCCCCAACCCTCACCAAACCAGCCCCCACCCTCACCCTCACAAAACCAGCCCCCACCCTCACCAAACCAGCCCCCACCCTCACCCTCACAAAGCCAGCCCCCACCCTTACCCTCACACAGCCAGCCCCCACCCTCACAAAGCCAGCTGCCCATTCAAGCCCCCATTGTGGACTTGCCAAGTTCACCGTCCAAGGTCCAAGAAGCAAAGCTGCCAAGAGAGGCAAAGCTGCCAAAAAGAAGGCCAAGGTGGCGGTGGTGGACGTGGCAAGCTCACCATCAAAGCAAGACAATGCAGGGGAGGCAGCTGCAGCTATGGTGGATTTGGTGAGTTCACCATCAAAGGGGGCTACTAGTGTGACGTATACAAGGGCGAAAACACGAGCCCACAAGAATCTAATGATAGTGGCCCCCCATTCGGAACCAGTTATAAATGAGGTACGTGTGTTGTGTAATGATAAACTTAATTTATGTACTCCATATGAAAATCACATATGAAACACTATGAATGACATATGAAAATCACATGTGAACTAACTTTATGTACTCCATATGTTGTTGCTTTATGTTGGGTTCATATGTCATTTAACTTTATGTTGGGTTAAATGCTCATGCTTACTTTATGTTGGGTTAAATGCTCATGCTTTAACTATTTTTTTGATTAAAAATCACATATGAAATAACTTAATGTACTCCATGTTGAAAAATCATGAGCAGTGGGTGGATGCTCATTTCCTATACCAGCCAACAGCTGCTGATGAGGCTGTCTTGGCTGATTTTAGGAAGAAATGGGGGGCTCCGAAAAGGCGGGGCACTAGGAAAAGGTTGTAACAATCTCTTCTTTCAATTATGTAATGATTTATGAAGTGATTATCAATATTACCTCATACTGGTTTATAACACGTTTAAAATTTTCTAGGCCCAACGAGGTTGATAGCAATGAGATGGCAATCTCGACCGACACATATGACCTCACGGGTCGAGAGGTGTCATCATTGTTAGCTGATCAAGCTCAGGACGATGGTTCTAGGTGGATATCCACCGCGGTAATTACATATTCATTTTGCATTTTAGATCCTTTATTTATTGCATATTTGAGACATGAGTTTTACAATTCCACATCGTTTACTAAGCAAGTGTGACACACGCAGGTGGTGGACGCTTTTAGGGATGTCCTTATGCGAAAACTCACCCAAACCGGCCATCCTCCACCGTACATCAACTTCGTAATAAGCGTCCATGGCGGGGTAAAATAACAAAATTTCAACCTTGGCCAATACTTGTTCATACTTTTACACTATGCATGATGTCAATACAGTGAGCTCTTTCAACAAATAACTAACTATGATTTATGCAGACTACGATCTTGGGTATGGCTCCATCAACCTCAACACAAAGAGGGAAAAGAACAAGAAAGGGTAAACAACCCATCCAAGATGACCAGCCTCAACCAGAAGCCGTGTTCCGCCCTAGTTGGGTACGCTCAATGCCGACAAATTGCAACCGGGTAATTATAGAGACCTCCAACTTTCATTTTGTCAAAAACTGTTGTTACATATCTATTTTCATGTGTATGACCTACCCTTTCGTGTTTCTTAATGCAGATTTTTGCCCCAGCATGGCACAATGGCCATTTTGTTATGATGGTTGTAGATTGTCTACAAAAAGTTTTCTATTTTTTTGATTCTTTGCCTACTGCAGCCCGTAGAGCTTTGGCACCAACATTGGTAAACACTTGTTTTTCATTTCAGTTTTCTTGCTAACCCAGTATTATATCCCACTGATACTACTTTTTGCTGCTTGCATCATAGAGAAAAGCTTTGGAGCAGATATGCATGGAGAACTTGAAGCATACGGATGTCCATACATGGCTCCTACAATACAAGGATGACATACCAACCCAAGATAAATATGCGTAAGTACCAATATCTATCATGACCTCAAATGTAATTGTTGCTATGTTGGTTCTGGGTTCACTTCAATGTTATTACCATTTACCAGAAAATGTGGACAATAATGTCCAAACTTAAAGATAATTGTCCACACTTTCTATGGATGTTATGGATGTTACATAGGTTGTTGGTACATGTTGGTTTCTATGGATGTTATGAAAAATAGTTACAAAAAAATATAAATAGCTTGTTGGATGTTATGGTACATGTTGGTTTCTATGGATGTTATGGTACATGTTGGTTTCTATGGTACATGTTGGTGTCAATTGAGAAACAGTACAAGAATCCAAAAACAGTCCTAAATAGCTTCATTTCAGAACATGGAACATGAAAACAGTTTTAGGGTGTACCTGCATCTTCATGATATCTTGTTTACTCATCCTTTCTGAGAGAGAGAGAGATAAATTTAATCAAAAAAGAAAGGAAATGGGTCTTTAGGGCTGAACCTGTAAGCTGAGAATAGTGAGACTTAAGAGGTGGGATAAGAGAGAGAGAGAGAGTGAGAGAGTTCAAGGGCAGTTGGTGAGCATTAAAACACTTATCTTTAAGCTTTGTCTTTCTGTTTCATGGTGTTTCATGGTTTTTTGAACTTTATTTTAACATGTTAGTTGCTCAAGCTACAAGAAATATCTTATAGTATATATAAACAATTGGAAATGGTTTTGCTGGACATTACTTTTTGGCTTAAAGTGGTTCATAGCCTAACTTGGCAATAAGGAAAGACATAATTTCCATAAATTATGTTGATCAATGCTGATTTTTATGTACTTTTGCCTCAATTTTTCCAGTTCCGACTGTGGCATTTTTATGTTGACATTCATGGAATCCTTGATTTTTTCAAACAAGATAGTCCAGTTCAAAGAGGTATGATTTCCACACCTTCATTTCATGATGCATTAATGCATTCATTTTAAGTCAAAACAACTAACCAATAATTTCTAAATCTCTTTTATGTTTTGTAGGCTGATTGCCCAAGAATAAGGGAACGCATTCTCCTAGAATTGTATTACACTTCCTTGCTGCCCAAAGCTGTACAAAGCTGAAACTGTGCTTGCGGCTGCCCAATTCTTTACCGGCATATAGTTGTTATGTTTTGACACATTTGTTATTTTTGTATTTACGTTTATACTTTTTGTATTTAAAACTCTATTCTTCCTATACTTGAGATTCTATTAAAGGTAGTGAACAGAAACAATATCTTTTTTTTTTTTTTTTGTAAATGGAGTAAATAAATAAATGAAATGGTGGAATTGGTTGGATATTTTAGGTTACCCATGAGTTTCTTTTATATTTAATGTTACCAGGAGCAACCTATTGCCATTGGAATCTTCACATTACTTGTTGTGAAAGATATAAAAAAAGGATGTCTAAAAATGTTTCCCAAATTGTGGTGAAACTACATATGTTCAAACAAATACCCAGGAGCAAACTATTGCCATGTCTACATTGGAAATAATAAAATTTGGTTTTTTTTATTTTGAAGTGATTTTGGTTGGTTGAGATAGAAAATGACAAAATTGTTACAAAGATGCTAAGAAACATGTTTAATAGATGCCAAGAAACATGACCAATTCATATGAACATGTTTAAACGTTCATACAATTTTCTGGAAAATGTGGACAAAAACATGAAATTATGGACAAAAACATGACATTGTGGACAAAAATTTCGAATCTACTTATGAACATTAAAGTGAACCTCATACAATTTTCTGGAAAATGTGGACAAAAACATGAAATTATGGACAAAAATATGAAATTGTGGACAAAAATTTCGAGTCTACTTATGAACATTTAAGTGAACCCAGAAATGTTCATACAATTTTCTGGAAAATGTGGACAAAAACATGAAATTGTGGACAAACATTTCGAGTCTACTTATGAACATTCAAGTGAACTCAGAAAGTGTATTTCATGTTTTTGTCCATAATTTCATTTTTTTTGTCCATAATTTCATGTTTTTGTCCACATTTTCCAGAAAATTGTATGAACATTTCTGGGTTCACTTAAGTGTTCATAAGTAGACTCGAAATTTTTGTCCACAATGTCATGTTTTTGTCCATAATTCCATGTTTTTGTCCACATTTTCCAGAAAATTACATGAACATTTAAACTTGTTCATACGAATTGGTCATGTTTCTTGCCATCTATTAAACATGTTTCTTGGCATTTTTGTAACAATTTTATTAATTTTTATCTCAACCAACCAAAATCACTTCAAAATCAAAAAACCAAACTTTATTATTTCCAATCTCAACCAAAATCAACCAAACCCTCAAAAAAATATTGAACCCGACCAAACCTTTAACTTTTATTATTTCAAACCCTAACAAAATCATCCAAACCCTCATAAATACAATCAAACCCCAACTTCAAACATCAAAACTTCGTTATTCCCAAACCCAAATAAAACCCAAATCAGATCTCAAATCAACACTTTCAAACCCCAAATCTTTCAAACGTCAAACTGAAATAGAGAACCCAAATCTTAAAATCCAAATCAGATCACGTCAAATCAACACTTTCAAACCCCAAATCTTTCAAACTTCAAACTTCAATACATGAAAAACCTTCGGGGGAGAGAGATCCATGGCTTCATGAGGACAGATCGGGGAGAGGAGGAGCAGAAAATTCGGGAGGAGAGAGCAGAGCAGAGCAGAGCAATCGGGAGGAGAGAGAAAATTTCAGAAAAAATGAGGAAAAATGGGTGTTTGGTTACACGGATAGTGGAACTTGGAATAGCAAACCGGGGATAGCGGGTTTGTCTTTTAGTGGGGGTGTGAAACAGTAACTTTCACACAGGGTGTGAAAGAAACATTTCCGTTTTTTAAAACACATCTATCATTTTTATTCTAATTTATTTTATTAATATTTTTTTTTAAAATTTTTATTATTAAAGAGAGAATAAATAAAAAAAGGAAAAAAAAAGAAGAGATAAGATGAAAAATAATAAAATAATAAATGATAAATGAATAGTATTGAGCTAAAAATGTTTTGATAATGTAGTAAAAATTCATTTTAGCTAATGTATTGCTACTCTGTTGAGAGTTATTTTTAAGACTTATAAATTATATTTGAGTTGAAATTGAATTTTGACAAATCCATTGGAATGCTCTAACCAATCATAAATGAGCGTAACCTGAACCACCTCAGCCATCTCATTATCAACGCCAAAGGACAAAATTCACCGACACCATAAGTTTCATTATCTTGTTCTTCCACGTTATCCATGCAACCACACTAGGATTCATTTTTCCTAAAGTAGGTGGGATCCACGTGCATGTATTATTTGGGAGTAATTATTAAGTGTTTCCGTTTCTCTCACATTAATAATATATTGGGAACTACTTAGGTCCCGTCTACAGTGAATTACGGGACCGTCCCTCCAAGGATTTTGGGCCGTTAGATATCCTTAAAAAAATTGAAAAAATTTGGGCCGTTGGATGGAGAAAGGGTACCGGTTGCAACCGGTTTGAGTTTCTCTTTTTTTCTTTTTTCTTTTCTCCCTCTGTTTTATCTCTCTCGTTCTTATCTTTCTAAACCAAACCCTAAGACCCATATTTCCTCTCTTTCTTCTTCACAGCAGATCGGGCTACGCCGCCATGGCCAACTACAGTAAGCCCTTTCATGATTCATCAAGCTCTCTTTCTCTTCCTCTTCCAAGCTCTCTCTCTTGACGACTTTTACTGGTTTTGTTCTGTTCTAGCAGATCGGCCTCAGCCTCCTCCAATGCCTTTCGCCGGAGCTCCGCTTCTCTCCCGTCGTCCAGAGCTTTCTCCGTCCCCGACTCCGTTAACCCTCACTGAAAGCCTTCCGAACGCGTTCTCCGTATGAAGCCCGAGCAGGTTCACTGATTTGCTTTCGAATTTTGTTCTGCTTCTGTAGGTTTTCAGTGAATTATTGCTTCTGAGCTTATATTGTATCTGAAACGTTTCGATTCGGTGTTAATTTTTTGGTGTTTAGCTTTGAATTCATTTATTTAGGGTTTTGCTACAGCTGTTTTGTCATTTTTTTTTTGTTTGTTATCAATGTAGTTTAAATATGTGAAAATTTTCGTTTATAATTTCAAGCTAGTATGTGTTATTTTCTTTGAGTGATATTTTGAATAATGGCTTCGAAATATAATGAATGAACTCTGTGTGTGTGTGTGTGTTTGAAGTATTCTCATATAGGTCAAAATGGATTGCTGAAATCTTGAGATTGTGTGCTTGTTATATATATATTTATATATATATACAGATTGAGTTCTTAGGTGTATTTGGTTCTTCATTTTTTACCTCTACTTAAACTGGCCCCAGAAAAATTTGAGGATTGTTGGGAAATTTCTGAATGATTTAATTTGCGAAAGGAACTTAGGATGGTAATAATTCTATTTTTGCGAGTAAAAACTTCCCCAATGATTCATGTATGTTTCTAAGTATTTTCAAGCATATATAATGTATTATACCATATATAACTTGCTTTGTTTCTTTGGTTTTAAGTATGCTTTCGATTCCTTATGGGTTTTGAGAATAAGAACCATTTGTACTATTTATTGAAGATTCATGATATCTAGAGGTTTCCCAATTTTCTTTCTTCTTTTTTTCTCATTGGATTTGTAATTTTTTGTTTGTGATTTGCTTCTATAGTGCTCTTGGCCTATCAATTGGGGGACTATACCTCAGATTTCTAAAAGGTTAGCCTTCAAGCTTTTCAATTTTTTTTTCTTTGATTGCAATTCTGTGAAGCTGAAGGTCACAGTTAAGGGTATGTTTTTTCTTTGAGCTATAATGTTGAGTATTTAATCTTGTGCTGCTTATTTACAACTTGGGTTTTAGAGTTTTTGTTTTGAAGTTATTTTTCTTTTTCTTGTTGTAGTTTGAGTTCAGTGTTTTAGTATTGGTGTTTTTGGTTTTTGTTTGAAGCTTTTGGAAGCTCTAAAGTGAATTTTAAGTTAAACTTTTGATTTGGGTATCTTGAAATCTCAAAGTTAACGTTAGTTGTTGTGAAAATGAGCTGGGTTTAGATATGGATATCTTGAGGTTTTACTTCATCATAGTGGATTCCAAGTATGAATTTGTTTGATGGGTCTTGTTCAGTGGAAGAGGTAAATAGCTTGCTACCCTGTTTTGTTTTGCACTCCAATTGCTTGATAAATTGTCTCTATGAAGCAATTTTGTAATCTTTGATGAAGAAGATCATGCCTGGTGTGTGGATTGGAAAAGGTAAATAATTATCTTCTTCTTTGTTTTTGTTTTTTCCTCACTTTTGGTGAATTTATCTGTGATTTTCATGATGGTTGAACCTTATGCATCCTTTGTTTTTTTTTGGGGGGGTGGGTAAATCTTATTTATTGATATGCATTATGATCTAAAAAATGGCAATTGGAATTTTTAGTTTTTATTTTAAATGGATCTCTTTTTTTTTTTTCTTTTTTTTCAATTCTCTCCTATTTCCCTATCTTTTCTTTTTGTCCCATTGTTGGTGTAACCTTTTGTACAGTCTGCATATTTGGGGAAACGACAAAGCATTTGTTTATTTTGTGTCACCTTACTCCAGCTGCTTCTGCTTTTAAACCTCTGCCTCACTCCCACTGCCTGTTTTTGTTGTTTTCTTAATGAAATTACATGCTAGTTGGTCTTCTGTCAATGGGTGTCCTCCCCAAAAAGCTTGAAATTTTGTTAATGGAATTTGTATTGCCCTGATTTTTTTCTTTTGAATGCTTATAGTATCACTTGTCAGAAGATCTCAAAAAAATGTTTGCCAATTCCATCTTTAGGCACTGGTAGCATCCTCTATTACTGATAGCCTTCTTTTCCTTATTCACTTGTTGCAATAACAACAGACAATGCTACCATTACCACTGCATTGCTTTAAGGTTAAAAATTGTATCTCTGATGGTTCTCCAATTTGAACTAAGTTCTTTCTTTACCAGCTGTTGTCATTACTCAAATGATTTAGCTGTTGTCATTTCTTCTACATATATATCGGGTAAGTTGACGCACCTAGTGGACTTGAACCATCGTTTTTATGGGAGGAGGAGGTTCCATTTGAGCTAGAGCTCATTGACTCTTTTATATCTTAAACTTTATATGAGCACTTAACTAACTTTGAATTCAAATGCTTTCCTTAACTTCCTAATTTACTTAGACACCTCATCTCCTTGTTTTCTGTTTTCACTTATTATTTATGGAACTACTTCCTGTATGCTAACCTATGCTAACAAACAACCAATCCTCAACAATTTAGCTGTGGTTGATACAATATCTTCCTCTTCTATAGTATCTTTGTTTTTTTTATTTTTATTTTTATTTTTATTTTTTTTTATCCTGAGCTATCTAACCAACCCTTCTTGTTATGGGAGGAGGAGGTCCTTTCAAGCTAGAGCTCATTGACTCTTGTATATCTTGATTTAAATGAACACTTATGTAACTTTGAATTCAAATGCTTTCATTATTATCCTAATCTACCTACACACCTCATATCATTGTTTTCTGTTTCTTTCACCTAATCTTTATGGAACTACTTCCTGTATGCTAACTTATGCTAACAAATAATCGATCCTCAAGAAATTGGCTGTGGCTGATACAATATCTACCACTTGTATAGTATCTAGAAAAAAAATTCTCCTGTGCTACTTAAATGTGTTGAGTGCAACATGTTCTTGTATTTGACCTCTTATTTGGTTATTTTATATTAAATGGCCAATGGTTTGCAAGACAGTTTCATTAAGAATGTAAGTTTCACTTTTGAACTCCACTCTTCTGAAGATTGGAATTTTAATTTTTAGCCCACACTGATCACATGTTCTCATCTAATTCTTATATACTTGATTGTAGCAAAAATTGAGGGGTGGTGATCATGTCACCTCACAGTTTGACCATGGTCAGCTAAGGCTGACCATAATCATGTGGTTTCTATCTCTGTATTTAATGGTTAAAATATGTAAATTGGTGAGATTTTGTATTTGGAATTTCAGATTTTAGAAGTAAATAGCTTCCTGTCCTGTTCTGTTTTGCATTCCATTGCTTGATAAATTGTCCCAATGAAGCAATTTTGTAATCTTTGATGAAGAAGATGATACCTGGTGTGGATTGGAAAAGTTTCATAATTTTCTTCTTCTTTGTTTTTTTTCCTCGCTTTTGGTGAATTTATTTGTGATGGATGAACGTTATGCATCCTTTTTTTTTTTTGGAGGGGGGGGGGGTGTAAATCTAATTTATTGAGAATTTTATTGGGGCAGAAGAAAAATTTCAGTTGAAATTGTGGAAGTTAAATTTATGATATTGTATAGTTTGTTCTATACTGTAAACGTGTCTGTAAAATATGCTTTTGACCTTGACAACTATGTTATGTATGCATTTATTCTCGATTTGGTTGAATTGATATGCATTATGATTTGAAAAATTGCACTTGGAATTTTTAGTTTTTTTATTTTAAATGGATCTCTTTTATGTGTGCAACATCATATATAATAGTTTCTTTTTTTGTTGGGAATATCTTAGTGAAATAAGTTTGATGCATTTTGTTTTTTAATTCCATTTTTCGTTGACAATTATGTGTTTTTGCTAATCCACACAATATCCAAGCTTTTCATCTCAGAAGATTTGATTGGTGTTAATTTAATTCATTTTTATAAAACGAAATAAAAAAATGCTAGGGACTATATATTGGTTTAGCTTGTTTCCAACTTTGACTTGTTGATTATTTTTTGTATTTTAGGTTCAGAAATTACAATTTCGGAAATTGCTAAATCCATTTTTACGAAAAAAAATTGCTAAGAACTGTGTTGGAGGAGATAGGATTTTAAATCCTTTTTAATTTGTCGATTGCAAATGATTTTGTTGTCTGTTTGATTACAGGACTTGGTTCTCACAAAATTATTGGTTTTTAGAGTTGTTAGCGTTGTTGGTTTGGTTAGGATTGTGCTAGGTTTAATAATTGATATAAAATGGTAAACTTTTGGTTTCCTTTGTTAACGTATATGATTTTTAATCTATTCTTTTGTTGGTGAAATTAAATTTTTGTAGTTAAAATAATACAATGTGAATGAGTTGCATGTATTGATAATTAATGAAATTAAAATGCCATATTGTAGGGTCATCCCGGTGTTGCTAGTTGAATTAGCGAGCAATTTCATCTTCATAAGTGGAAATCCTCTTATTTATGTTCATTGTACAAAAAATATGGATTCAAGACGTAAAAATGCTTTGGAAGCTTAAGAATTGGGACTTGTGCAAAATTATGATTTTATCTTCATTGTTATTTGTTTTTTTTTTTTTTTATTAAAAAAAATAAATAAATAAAAGCAAAAAAGAAAAAAAAAAGAAAGCCTACCCGTTACATTGATAACCATTGGGATCCACGTCAGTCCTAAATCTACTCTATTCTATTGGTAATGTGAAAATTCCCATTATTAGTAAATTCCATTAGAATTAATTTTTTTAATATAATATCCATGGAAGAAAATAAATAAACTTAAATATAAAATAAGAGGAATGAAATTTATTTGCAAATTATTAATTTGAAATTAAAATAAAAATACAATTAGATTTCATTCTCAACAAATTAGTTACATCAAGAAAAAAATTTATTCTAACAATCAATACTTGTTGCACCTCAAGGTTTTTTAAGATAATGATGTGTGTTATATAAGAGGGAAAAAAAAGAAGAAGAAAAGGGTTTCTTTAAAAAAAGAAAAAATGAAAAATGAATAAACTTTACACTTTTTACTATCACGATCGATCATGTTCTTATTAGAGAAATACAAGATTAGTCATTTTTTATTTAAAGATGTGAACTGTGTATTTTTTTACTAAATCCAACTACGATCAGTCGCTCTTTTTAACTTGGTGAGACCCTCTAACCAATTTGTGACAATCCATATTATCCTTTTAGTTAGAACTTAATGCCCTAACCTCTATATTTGATTATGTTGTGCAATGCAGTCAATAATCGCAAAATATTATATGGGATATTGTGCAAGACGAAATGTTGTCAGGAGTACTTCCAAAGTTTGAAGAGGGCTCATTTATATTCAGGAATATCTATTTAAAATGGAAAGACCCAATGACCCTAAAGTTCAATCCATTCACTATGTGACTCGTTTTTTCTTCTAGTTATTTTACTCGAAATGAAATAGTAAAATTAGCAATTATTGTCTCATGCAATGGGTTGAAAGTTTGGAAGGCCTTTAACGAGAAGCAATGAATGCAATTGTGTACAAATGTTAATTTCTGGAAAAAATTGCGATCGATCGCAAAATTTCAAAGGAATTTTTTGCGATCAATCGCAAATTTTTCCAGAAATTGTAGTTTTTCCAGAAATTGTAAAATAACTGCAAATAATATCAATATAAAGTTTGATTCCATCTCAAACAAAAATAAATAAATAAATAAATCACCAACACAAGAACGAATCCTTAAATAGCCCAGTCATAAAATCTTTAAACATAGAGTTTAGTCAACACTGATAAGGAGAATTTAACATCCTTTCGGAAGGAAGTTGCCCCAAATAACACTCCTGAGATTTGATTAAATGATACCTTGAAGTCATAAAAAGAGCATTGGGTAAACTAGGGTAAGCCAGTTCCAAATCAGACACCTAAAAATAGAAACTGTATAAACCTTACCAAGCAAAAGCAAAACTTGAGAAGTACCAGCAGCCTTAGTACTCGTACTCCCGAGAAAGTGACCTCTCCGATCGTCGATACTCATGCTCCACATCTCTTGTTCTCTCCCTTTCACGTGACTCTGATGTTGCACGCTCATATTGGTAATCATCATCCTCCATTCGATCATATTGGTCATGACCACGGTCATGATATTGGTCATAATGGTATGGTCGTCCTGGACATCCAGATGATCATATGGCCTCGACTTCGATTGCTAAAAACAGGGTCTTTGGTCTTGGCCTGAATGCTTATGCCCATGCTCGGAGATTCATACCACCCACGATCATCCTCTGGTTCGAAAATGTGATCATGGTGACAATTCTCCCTCTCACCATGCCGGTCCCTCGCATTTGTTGGTGGCTAATCGGATTTTAGTGTTTATTAGTAAGAGTTTAGTAATAAATTGTTAATGTTTGTCAAATATGATATTTTATCTCATGAGTGATATACATTGTGTCTAATATTGTTTAAAGTTTGTCAAAATGTATAATCTTTGTCAAAATTTGTAAATTTAAAAAGTTTCATATATTTTAGGGATTTAGTGAGAATTAGTATAGTTTCAGTTAGAAAATGTAATAATTTTGATATTGGATGTAAATATGTCGTAAGTATTGTAAAATCTCTCTGTTCTGGTAAAAAAGTTATTTAAAGTTGTAAAATTTTTGTCTAAACATGTAATAGGTGACAATTAATGTCATATTTCAATTTTGTTAGGTGGCTATATGGATTTTAGTGTTTATTAATAAAATTTTAGTAATAAATTGTTAATTTTTGTCAAATATGTAAATTTGTAAATTTAAAAAGTTTCATATATTTTAGGGATTTAGTGAGAATTAGTATAGTTTCAGTTAGAAAATGTAATAATTTTGATATTTGATGTAAATATGTCGTAAGTATTGTAAAATCTCTCTGTCTGGTAAAAATGTTATTTAAGGTTGTAAAATTTGTGTCGAAACATGTAATAGGTGACAATTAATGTCATATTTCAATTTTGTTAGGTGGCTATATGGATTTTAGTGTTTATTAATAAAAGTTTAGTAATAAATTGTTAATGTTTGTCAAATATGATATTTTATCTCATGAGTGATATAATTGTGTCTAATATTGTTTAAATTTTGTCAAAATGTATAATCTTTGTCAAAATTTGTAAATTTAAAAATTTTATTTTGGCTTTAGTTAGTTGTTTCAGTTAGAAAATGTAATAATTTTGATATTGATGTAAATATGTTGTAAGTATTGTAAAATCTCTCTGTTCTGGTAAAAAAGTTATTTAAAGTTGTAAAATTTTTGTCTTACATGTAATAGGTGACAATTAATGTCATATTTCAATTTTGTTAGGTGGCTATATGGATTTTAGTGTTTATTAATAAAATTTTAGTAATAAATTGTTATTTTTGTCAAATATGTAAATTTGTAATTTAAAAAGTTTCATATATTTTAGGGATTTAGTGAGAATTAGTATAGTTTCAGTTAGAAAATGTAATAATTGATATTTGATGTAAATATGTCGTAAGTATTGTAAAATCTCTCTGTGCTGGTAAAAACGTTATTTAAGGTTGTAAATTTGTGTCGAAACATGTTAGGTGACAATTAATGTCATATTTCAATTTTGTTAGGTGGCTATATGGATTTTAGTGTTTATTAATAAAAGTTTAGTAATAAATTGTTAATGTTTGTCAAATATGATATTTTATCTCATGAGTGATATAAGTTGTGTCTAATGTTGTTTAAAGTTTGTCAAAATATATAATCTTTGTCAAAATTTGTACATTTAAAAAAATTTCATATATTTTAGGGCTTTAGTGAGAGTTAATATAGTTTGACTTAGAAAATATAATAATTTTGATATTGACTTGTAAAATCTCTCTGTATTGGTAAAATATTTATTTGATATTGTAAAGTTTGTGTTGAAACATGTAATATGTGACAATTATTGTAATATTTCAATTTGGTTCGGTGGCTATATGGATTTTAGTGTTTATTAATAAAAGTTTAGTAATAAATTGTTAATGTTTGTCAAATATGATATTTTATCTCATGAGTGATATAAGTTGTGTCTAATATTGTTTAAAGTTTGTCAAAATATATAATCTGTCAAAATTTGTAAATTTAATAATTTTCATATATTTTAGGGATTTAGTGAGACTTAGTATAGTTTGAGTTAGAGAATGTAATAATTTTGATATTAGATGTAAATATGTCGTACGTATTGTAAAATCTCTCTGTCTTGGTAAAAACATTATTTAAGATTGTAAAGGTTTTCTCGAAACATGTAATGGGTGACAATTCCTATTTCAATTTTGTTCGGTGGCTATATGGATTTTAGTGTCTATTAATAAAATTTTAGTAATAAATTGTTAATGTTTGTCAAATATGATATTTTATCTCATAAGTGATATAAGTTGTGTCTAATGTTGTTTAGAATTTGTCAAATTGTGTAATGTTTGTCAAAATTTATAAATACTAGGCTTTTGTGATTGTTAGTAATCATTGAGTAAATATTTCCAAAATGTCTCATAAAATGTTTAAAGATTGTCAAACTTGGTAAATGTTCTCACATTTGGGAATAATTCTGTTTAGTTTTGTAATTTGTGTGTTATGATATATTATTTTAGTTAGTTTTTGTAAATACTAGGCTTTTGTGATTGTTAGTAATAATTGAGTGAATATTTAGAAAATATCTCAACAAATGTTTAAATATTGTCAAAGTGTGTAATGTCTCTCACGTTTAGGATTAATTCTCTTTAGTGTTGTAATTTGTGTGTTATGATATATTATTTTAGTTAGTTTTTGTAAATACTAGGCTTTTGTGATTGTTAGTAATAATTGAGTGAATATTTAGAAAATATCTCAACAAATGTTTAATATTGTCAAAGTGTGTAATATCTCTCACGTTTAGGATTAATTCTCTTTAGTGTTGTAATTTGTGTGTTATGATATATTATTGTAGTTAATTTTTGTAAATACTAGGCCTTTGTGATTGTTAGTATTAATTGAGTGAATATTTGCAAAATGTCTCATAAAATGTTAAGGATTGTCAAAGTTTGTAATTTCTCTCACTTTTAAGATTAATTCTCTTTATTGTTGTAATTTGTGTGTTATAAAATATTATTTTAGTTAGTTTTTGTAAATAATGGCCTTTGTGATTGTTAGTAAAAATTGAGTAAATATTTGCAAAATGTCTCAAAAAATGTTAAGGATTGTTAAAGTTTGTAATTGCTCTTATCTTTGGGATTACGTCTCTTTAGTGTAGTAATTTGTGTGTTATAATATATTATTTTAGTTAGTTTTTGTAATTTCTCTCTGAGATTAATTTTTTATTTTGTTGTAATTTGTGTGTTATAAAATATTATTTTAGTTAGTTTTTGTAAATAATGGTCTTTGTGATTGTTAGTAAAAATTGAGTAAATATTTGCAAAATGTCTCAAAAAATGTTAAGGATTGTTAAAGTTTGTAAATTCTCTTATCTTTGGGATTACGTCTCTTTAGTGTAGTAATTTGTGTGTTATAATATATTATTTTAGTTAGTTTTTGTAATTTCTCTCACTTTTGAGATTAATTCTCTTTATTGTTGTAATTTGTGTGTTATAAAATATTATTTTAGTTAGTTTTTGTAAATAATGGCCTTTGTGATTGTTAGTAAAAATTGAGTAAATATTTGCAAAATGTCTCAAAAAATGTTAAGGATTGTTAAAGTTTGTAATTGCTCTTATCTTTGGGATTACGTCTCTTTAGTGTTGTAATTTGTGTGTTATAATATATTATTTTAGTTAGTTTTTGTAATTTCTCTCACTTTTAAGATTAATTCTCTTTATTGTTGTAATTTGTGTGTTATAAAATATTATTTTAGTTAGTTTTTGTAAATAATGACCTTTGTGATTGTTAGTAAAAATTGAGTAAATATTTGCAAAATGTCTCAAAAAATGTTAAGGATTTGTTAAAGTTTGTAAATTCTCTTATCTTTGGGATTACGTCTCTTTAGTGTAGTAATTTGTGTGTTATAATATATTATTTTAGTTAGTTTTTGTAAATACTGCCCTTTGTGATTGTTAGTAATTATTGAGTAAATATTTGCAAAACTTCTCATAATATGTTTAAATATTGTCAAAGTTTGTAATTTCTCTCACGTTTTGGATTAATACTCTTTAGTGTTGTAAAGTAATTGAAAGTTTTGATAATATTTAGTTTACTGTAGTACAATATTTGTTAATATTAGTATTGTTTAGTTTATTCTTGTAAAATGTATGTCATATTTTGTAACTTTTATGTCATTTATTGTAAACCGGCTACCTACCCAACCGGTCACAACTTTTTTTAATTACTTTTTTACTGTTCGCGGGATGCTACTGCAGACGGGACGTAAGTCAAATCATATATATCACACTAATTAAATGATGGCACATCATTGAAAGGCAAATTACAAAGTTACTCTCAGAGGCTTATAAGTATTGATGTGGTAATACTAAGCCGGACATAACAACATTTTATGAGTATCATTGTACTTGAGACAACATTTTATGAGTATCATTGTACTTGTTTGCTATTTATGATTGCCTTTAAATTAATTTCAAATATCTTTTCAATTTTTTTTTTGTTACTTAATTTTAAAACCTAAAATAAACATAATTTATGTCCAAAATTATTCAAAATATACCTAAAAAATATTAATTAATTAATTAACTGCCGTATCCGTAGCATAGGTTTTTTAAGAAATGCAGTATCCCTCTACATCATCTCCAAATATTTCAAAGGTAAAAGATTCTACTGTCATTTGGTTGTGCTTTGCTTCTTATTGTTGTCCTGCCAAAAATAAAAGTTGTTTCTCTGGTACACATAATATATACTTTTGTTGTTGTTTTGCTAAAAATGTTTTACTTTGGACAGATGCTGAGCTCCATAACACTTCCATTACTGTGTATGAATAAAAACTGAGCATCCAACTATACTGCAAGAATTAGCGTTTTAGGCTGGTATGCTTTTTTTTTTCTTTTTTTTTTTTTTGCTCCCTTTTATACATAAGCTTTCAACAATTTGTGTATTAGACTTTGAATTTTTTCAAAGTTTCAGACAAAATTTTAGAATAACATCTTTGTTCTTACTCTTTGTCCGTTATTATATGCTTGGGTTGTCAATGCTCAATGAAACTGTTATTGGTTTATTTTTTGAAGTTTTTCTTCCTTATTGGTGACTTTTGCATTGTATTTCGTTAATACTAAGAGCCTCTATTCTCATTTTGCAGACTAATTGCCTCAATGGTTTAAAGAGAGCCATTGGTTTGGGTTAGTAGAATAGCAAATAGGAGTAAGCTATCAGATTTTCAGCAAAATGATTCAAGTCTATGGTAATTTGTAATATTTATTATGGCTGTGTAGTTCCCCACTAAATAGTTATCAAATGGAGAGTATACAACACTAAGCAGCCAAATGGAAATTCACATCAGTCTTGAATCTAGCTAGATCACACAATTATGTGGACTAGTCATCTTTGTCCTTTCGGAGAAGTGTTAGTCATCTTTTACAGTTTGTTAGAGAAATGATGACAATTGAGTAAATCTAGTCTTTTGATCCATAATGCTGAATTCCCATTTCAGAACATGTTGAGTATTGTTGTCAGCTAGATTATTGAATATTCCATTTCTTGATTACTTTGATACATAATAAAGAATCGCCATGTCTTACCGTGGAAGAAGGACGGATATAGATCTTTAGCATTTGTCTTAAGTCAATTAATCAAAGTCTCCATAAAAGAAAAAAATGATTTTACGCGCTGGTAAAGATCTTAGATTAAAATCCACGTCCTCATAGAGGGGTAGGGGTGAGGCTTTTTGGGGAGGGAGATTACCACTGCACCGAATGCCCAAGTGGCGCGGGCAAAGATCTTTAGCATAGGTTTTAAGTTAATAAATCAAAGTCTTAATAAAAAAGTGATTTTACAAAGAATCACTATATTATTTATCATGAGCAAGATATATTTAGTCATGATCAAATTATACGTGGTGTAATTGTAGTGGTGTAATTGTAACTTTAAGAAATGTTATATCACCGAATAACTTTTTATTGAATTAAATAAATATCATATTGTTGGATTATATATTATTTCTTAAATATAAGAGTGCTAGAGAGATTAAGGTTTAGAGAAAGAGAGAAATCAGACACAGAGAGTTATGTGATTTGGGACAACAAGTTTTGTTCAGGGAAAAGCTTTGACGGCTACATTTTTACTATATAATAATCTCTTATATTACAATGAGCCCTTAGCAGGGCATATATATACTAGAGAAATTTGGTCTAATTAGAACTAGGTTTGTATTTTTTACAAGTAATGGGCCTACACTTGGTTTAGGCATCATGACTTAATATATCTCTAACATTATTATATAGGTTCTTAACAAGCATATCAAATTTTGTACCAATTAAATGTTATTTACTATTCGAGCTATAAACTCGTATTTTATGCATGATTTTAAATTATAAAAATTCTAAATTTAAACATTTTATAGATGAGATAGATACTGATCTCAAATCATCTTAATATTTTGTAAGCATAAATGGTATAAAAAGAAAGAATAGATAAAAATAAAATATAAATGAACGTTGATTGATCGAAATTCTCATTAATAGTGATGTAACGTTAGTTAAAGTTAAAACATTTGAAGCCAACCTTGTAGTTGCACCTCAAGATCCATCCACCTTCTGGGAAATATCTTGCATCCACTTTCTCCTGGTGTCAGCCTGAACAAAGTCTGCGTTTGTGCATCACAGCTTGTCGCAATCCAATTATTGCATTCAAACAAAAGGGGTGGGAACCGAATGTGTGCACGACAACTAGCCCGAGACTGGAATCTAAGGAACACAATTTCCACAATCCAAGCTATGGTTCTGGATGCATAACCATAAAAGGTATTCCACCTCTTACCTATCATGAATTAGTCTAATCTGGACCACAGCCATCTCATTATCAAAGCCATAGGACAAAGTCAACAACGACACCAAAAAAATTCATAGTTATCCATCCATTGTCTTATTCTTCCACATTATCAATGCACACACACTAGGATTCATTTTTGCTAAAGTAGGTGGGATCCATTTGCATGTAATATTTGGAGTAATTATTTAGTGTTTATCGTTTCTCTCAATAGCTAATATTTGGAGTAATATCCTGTCAATAACAAACACAACAAATAAAACATCAAAAAAAAAAAAAAAAAATCTAGTACCGTGAAAGTAAAAGAAGTAAATTTCTAGCATACCAATTATCACACACAAGTAGAGAGAGACTCCCACTATCCAAAAACATTTGAAGCCAACCTTGTAGTTGCACCTCAAGATCCATCCACCTTCTGGGAAATATCTTGCATCCACTTTCTCCTGGTGTCAGCCTGAACAAAGTCTGCGTTTGTGCATCACAGCTTGTCGCAATCCAATTATTGCATTCAAACAAAAGAGGTGGGAACCAAATGTGTGCACGACAACTAGCCCGAGACTGGAATCTAAGCAACACAATTTCCACAATCCAAGCTGTGATTCTGGATGCATAACCATAAAAGGTATTCCACCTTTTACCTATCATGAATTAGTCTAATCTGGACCACAGCCATCTCATTATCAAAGCCATAGGACAAAGTCAACAACGACACCAAAAAAATTCATAGTTATCCATCCATTGTCTCTTATTCTTCCATATTATCAATGCACACACACTAGGATTCATTTTTGCTAAAGTAGGTGGGATCCATTTGCATGTAATATTTGGAGTAATTATTTAGTGTTTATTGTTTCTCTCAATAGCTAATATTTGGAGTAATATCCTGTCAATAGCAAACACAACAAATAAAACATAAAAAAAAAAAAAAAAAAAAAATCTAGTACCGTGAAAGTAAAAGAAGTAAATTTCTAGCATACCAACTATCACACACAAGTAGAGAGAGACTTCCACTGTCCAAAAACATTTGAAGCCAACCTTGTAGTTGCACCTCAAAATCCATCCACCTTTTGGGAAATATCTTGCATCCACTTTCTCCTGGTGTCAGCCTGAACAAAGTCTGCGTTTGTGCATCACAGCTTGTCGCAATCCAATTATTGCATTCAAACAAAAGGGGTGGGAACCGAATGTGTGCACGACAACTAGCCCAAGACTGGAATCTAAGGAACACAATTTCCACAATCCAAGCTATGGTTCTGGATGCATAACCATAAAAGGTATTCCACCTCTTACCTATCATGAATTAGTCTAATCTGGACCACAGCTATCTCATTATCAAAGCCATAGGACAAAGTCAACAACGACACCAAAAAAATTCATAGTTATCCATCCATTGTCTTATTCTTCCACATTATCAATGCACACACACTAGGATTCATTTTTTTTGCTAAAGTAGGTGGGTAGGTGGGATCCATTTTGCATGTAATATTTGGGAGTAATTATTTAGTGTGTTTATCGTTTCTCTCAATAGCTAATATTTGGAGTAATATCCTGTCAATAACAAACACAACAAATAAAACATCAAAAAAAAAAAAAAAAAAATCTAGTAACCGTGAAAGTAAAAGAGTAAATTTCTAGCATACCAATTATCACACACAAGTAGAGAGAGACTCCCACTATCCAAAAACATTTGAAGCCAACCTTGTAGTTGCACCTCAAGATCCATCCACCTTCTGGGAAATATCTTGCATCCACTTTCTCCTGGTGTCAGCCTGAACAAAGTCTGCGTTTGTGCATCACAGCTTGTCGCAATCCAATTATTGCATTCAAACAAAAGAGGTGGGAACCAAATGTGTGCACGACAACTAGCCCGAGACTGGAATCTAAGCAACACAATTTCCACAATCCAAGCTGTGATTCTGGATGCATAACCATAAAAGGTATTCCACCTTTTACCTATCATGAATTAGTCTAATCTGGACCACAGCCATCTCATTATCAAAGCCATAGGACAAAGTCAACAACGACACCAAAAAAATTCATAGTTATCCATCCATTGTCTCTTATTCTTCCATATTATCAATGCACACACACTAGGATTCATTTTTGCTAAAGTAGGTGGGATCCATTTGCATGTAATATTTGGAGTAATTATTTAGTGTTTATTGTTTCTCTCAAAGCTAAATTTGGAGTAATATCCTGTCAATAGCAAACACAACAAATAAAAAAAAAAAAAAAAAAAAAAATTAGTACCGTGAAAGTAAAAGAAGTAAATAGCACCAACTATCACACACAGTAGAAAAACTGTCCAAAACACCTGAAGCCAACCTTGTAATCCATCCACCACCTTTGATCCAAATTCTCTTGTCATTTGTTCCAATCGCAATCATTCAAAAAAATATCAATACCAAGCTAATAACACAATTCCACAATCCAAGGCATCATACCAAGGTATTCACCTCTTACCTTATCATGAATTAGTCTAATCTGGACCACAGCTATCATTATCAAAGCCATAGGACAAAGTCAACAACGACACCAAAAAAATTCAAATCCATCCATTGTCTTATTCTTCCACATTATCAATGCACACACACTAGGAAATTTTTGCTAAAGTAGGTGGGATCCATTTGCATGTAATATTTGGAGTAATTATTTAGTGTTTATCGTTTCTCTCAATAGCTAATATTTGGAGTAATATCCTGTCAATAACAAACACAACAAATAAAACATCAAAAAAAAAAAAAAAAAATAAAATCGTAGAAAGTAAAAGAAGTAAAATTCTAGCATACCAATTATCACACACAAGTAGAGAAGACTCCCACTGTCCAAAAACATTTGAAGCCAACCTTGTAGTTGCACCTCAAGATCCATCCACCTTCTGGGAAATATCTTGCACTTTCTCCTGGTGTCAGCCTGAACAAAGTCTGCGTTTGTGCATCACAGCTTGTCGCAATCCAATTATTGCATTCAAACAAAAGAGGTGGGAACCAAATGTGTGCACACAACTACCCGAGACTCTAAGCAACACAATTTCCACAATCCAAGCTGATTCTGGATGCATAACCATAAAAGGTATTCCACCTTTTACCTATCATGAATTAGTCTAATCTGGACCACAGCCATCTCATTATCAAAGCCATAGGACAAAGTCAACAACGACACCAAAAAAATTCATAGTTATCCATCCATTGTCTCTTATTCTTCCATATTATCAATGCACACACACTAGGATTCATTTTTGCTAAAGTAGGTGGGATCCATTTGCATGTAATATTTGGAGTAATTATTTAGTGTTTACTGTTTCTCTCAATAGCTAAAAAACATAATAGAACAAACAAACTGCAAAAAAAAAAAAAAAAAAAGAATCTACCGTGAAAGTAAAAGAAGTAAATTTCTAGCATACCAACTATCACACACAAGTAGAGAGAGACTTCCACTGTCCAAAAACATTTGAAGCCAACCTTGTAGTTGCACCTCAAAATCCATCCACCTTTTGGGAAATATCTTGCATCCACTTTCTCCTGGTGTCAGCCTGAACAAAGTCTGCGTTTGTGCATCACAGCTTGTCGCAATCCAATTATTGCATTCAAACAAAAGGGGTGGGAACCGAATGTGTGCACGACAACTAGCCCAAGACTGGAATCTAAGGAACACAATTTCCACAATCCAAGCTATGGTTCTGGATGCATAACCATAAAAGGTATTTCCACCTCTTACCTATCATGAATTAGTCTAATCTGGACCACAGCTATCTCATTATCAAAGCCATAGGACAAAGTCAACAACGACACCAAAAAAATTCATAGTTATCCATCCATTGTCTTATTCTTCCACATTATCAATGCACACACACTAGGATTCATTTTTGCTAAAGTAGGTGGGATCCATTTGCATGTAATATTTGGAGTAATTATTTAGTGTTTATCGTTTCTCTCAATAGCTAATATTTGGAGTAATATCCTTTCAATAACAAACACAACAAATAAAACATCAAAAAAAAAAAAAAAAAAATCTAGTACCGTGAAAGTAAAAGAAGTAAATTTCTAGCATACCAATTATCACACACAAGTAGAGAGAGACTCCCACTGTCCAAAAACATTTGAAGCCAACCTTGTAGTTGCACCTCAAGATCCATCCACCTTCTGGGAAATATCTTGCATCCACTTTCTCCTTGTGTCAGCCTGAACAAAGTCTGCGTTTGTGCATTATAGCTTGTCGCAATCCAATTATTGCATTCAAACAAAAGAGGTGGGAACCGAATGTGTGCACGACAACTAGCCCGAGACTGGAATCTAAGGAACACAATTTCCACAATCCAAGCTGTGGTTCTGGATGCATAACCATAAAAGGTATTCCACCTTTTACCTATCATGAATTAGTCTAATCTGGACCACAGCCATCTCATTATCAAAGCCATAAGACAAAGTCAACAACAACACCAAAAAAATTCATAGTTATCCATCCATTGTCTCTTATTCTTCCACATTATCAATGCACACACACTAGGATTCATTTTTGCTAAAGTAGGTGGGATCCATTTGCATGTAATATTTGGAGTAATTATTCAGTGTTTCTCGTTTCTCTCAATAGTTAATATTTGGATTAATATCTTGTCAGGGCCGGCCCTGGGAATTATGAGGCCTAGGGCGGTATAAAAAAATGAGGCCTTCTATCTTAAAAAAAAAAAAAATTGAAAAATTACTTTACATACGGTTTTTGCTACAAAATTACTAATTAAACTTTTATATTCAATATTTTCTAACAAATCTTGTTCAATAAATAATATGACTAATCCATTTAATCTTTCTTATGACATAGTCGATTGCAAGTAAGATTTTTATAATTTTAACTTTGAAAAACTTCTTTCAACAGATATAACTGTGAAAAATTTAGTCAATAATATTTTATATGCAATAGATGCATTTGGAACAATTCAATTCCTTGATAAAATTAAGTATATTTGTCGCTGTCTTTTTTTCTTTTGGTAAAATCTCTTATAAGACTTTTAAGTCTGAAAATAAATCAATACCATCAAGATCAAAAAAATTATCAGGTTTTAAAAAACCTTCAAGATTAACATAATACTTTTCAAATTATCATAATTTAGTAAAGTTAGCTTCTTCACATCAAATAAATACCAAAAATTGTTCTCATACATACTTGGGTTAGAGAAATAAATTATTATTAGGCTTGTTTTAAATATATGGGTCTTTTTAATTTTTGTATCTATAAATATATTGAAGCCTTTCAATAAAGGCCTTAAAAAAATTTGGGATGAGGCCTAATTTTGAGGTGAGGCCTAGGGCGGTCGCCCACCTCGCTCTTGCCCAGGGCCACCCTTGTATCCTGTCAATAACAAACACAGAAAATAAAACATCAAAAAAAAAAAAAAATCTAGTACCGTGAAAGTAAAAGAAGTAAATTTCTAGCATACCAATTATCACACACAAGCAGAGAGAGACTCCCACTATCCCACTAATATAGTTGTTGTGATAACACAATATTTGGTTGAATATTTCTCACTTTACAGATGCCAAAGAAAAAATTGATTCGCACCACAGAGAAAGATATGAATGAATAACTTGTTTGACTTATATATGCTTAAATAGTTATCTAACATGGGTCGCTTTTGTTTTCAATTCGAAGAACTTTTTTTTGGCAGAACTTGTGTTTTAATATATAATTTGTTTAGATTTTGGTAAAATTCATACCAAAGAGAGTAATGCATAATCTTTGTATGAAAAATCAATGATTTATTCATATATAAGATAGTACCTCAATGGCCAAAGAGAGAGAGAGAGAGAGAGAGAATGTATCTTGATGTATAAAGGTGAGAGAGAGAGATAGAGAAGAGTACCTGATGAGAATGAGGACGAAGAGCACTTGTTTTTGCTAGGGGCTTTCGAGGAATTTTCATTCTAATAGTTATTACGTGAATTAAAGGAATAGCTATTACACTCCTTTTGAAGAGGAATAACTATTCTTCATTTTAAGGAATAACTATTCCTAAGGAATGACTATTCCTTATAATAGAAACACAACCAAACAACTTAATATGAAAGGTAAGATGAGAAGGTTAAAAGTACCGATATTATTATTCATAAGCACCAAACCCGATGGCTTGCAAGAGTATACTTCTCAGCATCTTGAAGTAACTACTCCACTTTAATGTCACTAGGTTCATCACCTGCATTTAAAAGAATCAATTCAGAGGATAATGAAAGCAAAACGTAAAATTCTCAAGTGAAAGTATAGTTCTAGCCACAAACACAACTTGGTTATATGATTAGTGGCGGAGCCACATTGTACCTGCAGGTTTGTTTTTTTGTTTTTTTTGTTTACCTATATATATATATATATTATAAAAAAATACCTTAAATTAACTAATTAGCCCAATCAATTTTTTTTTTTACAATTAGCCCACCCTAAAAAAAATTTCTGCCTCCGCCCCTGTATATGATGACTGCGATTGTTCAACAAATAAATTATATTTAAGCATATGAAATATGAGAATTCCAAGGATATTGTACCGCGACAATAATGGGTTTTCCTATTGACAAAAATGAGCATTAATTGCAGTTTTTAAATGTTATAAATAAAATACTCATAATCCTGTTAAGGATGGTGGAATTGCAATTAATAATGGCTGATTATATCACAAAAATATCTTTGAGCATTCAGGGATAAGTAATATTATGTGAAAAAGGTTTATCCAGATATTTCAATCCATATTGAACAAAATGTTTTCATAACATCTACATACAAAGACGACAAAGTATTCATTTTTTTTTTTTGTAATATCTTTGAGCATTCAGGGTTAAGTAATATTATGTGAAAAAGGTCAAACTCAGTTGAATACACCATAGAAAAACAGAACCACTCTAAACTCATACATCATACAGGTAACATATATACACAAGGATAAATGCTCCAGTAATTTACAGACATAATTTCAAGTTTTTTCATCAGCATGCTGGTTCAAGAATTCAAAATAAAATAAAAAAGTCATAAAAGTTAACAAATAAAAATGATCTTTCCAAGCAGCTACTGTTACTAACCTTAAGTTGGAAAAGAAATGCAGAATTCACAATTACAAGGTCAATGAATCTCTCATTCTTTATACCATAATTAAACTAACAAATTTAGTATGTAGAGATCAATAATTAAAGTATGTAAAATCTCCTATGCGTTGCATTCCACTGAGTAGACTAAACAACTGTACATTTTCATCCTGACAATAGAGGTTTTATAAGAAACTCACAACATGCTTTTGTCACCCAGAGATCCTGATTTTGTTAAAGAACCATAAGTTTAGATAACCAGCAAAGAGAAAGTTACAATGATGGTTATTGAATTTGTCTCTTCGTCGACCATTTCTTATTGACTAAAAATCTAACACCTTTAGATGCCATAACAACAGGGTTACAGGGGCATACACTTCTAAGTTATATTTATGAACAAACAATTAATGCACATTCTATCTTAAAGAAATGTGTTTTTTTTTATTGGTAAGTTACATGTGCACTCAGTGGTAACCCACAACCTCACCCTCCACTAATTTGTGCAGGAGGAGGAAGCTAATTGTAATTTATCTACATTCAAGTGAAGAGAAAATAATTAAGCAAACTTGTCACAGAATTGAAGTTAAACTTGGCTTCATAATTGGAAAAAAGATATGTAATAAGGTTTTGAATGAATTTTGTAAATGAAAAACAAAAGCAAATAACTAAGTGAAGTATAATACTGTTCTCCATGACAAATCCTCCAATGAATAAAATCTCAGACTTATAAAAAAAAAAAAAGTTATATCGGCCATTTTCATTTCAGCTTATAGAGAAAACCATATCATGTAACAAAAAAGTCAAAAACGTTAGTGTCCATGAGTGTCCATAATTGGAATACGAATACCATGTTATGATATCAACGCCATAGGCAAAAGTCACCGACACCAAAAAGTTTCATACTTTATCAATATCCTTTGTCTTGTTCCTCCACATTATCCAAGCACCACATGCTAGGAATTTTTTTGCTAAAGTAGGTGGGATCCACGTGCTTGTATTATTTCAGTAATTATTGCTAAAGTTGGTGGAATCCATGTGCTTGTATTTTTTTATTTTTTTTTAATAACAAGATTTTATTAAAAGAAAAA
The DNA here is from genome assembly GCA_907173295.1 of Fagus sylvatica. Lineage (NCBI taxonomy): Eukaryota > Viridiplantae > Streptophyta > Magnoliopsida > Fagales > Fagaceae > Fagus > Fagus sylvatica. Next base: position 218,431 of record OU015762.1, read on the forward strand.
ACAGATTACAGAACCTTACAAAGAGGGAGACAGAACCCTACAAAGATAGCAGAAAAAGTGATTCGTCACGGCAAAAAACCTTACAAAGAAGACAGCAAAACAGAACAGAAAAAGGAAAAAAACAACAACAAAATTTACAACAGTAACATCACAACAACAACAACTAAAACAACCCAACAAACATAACACCAAACAGCACAGAGCTTGATCTCAATCTAGAAGATTTCAAGAACAACCACAACAACCAATGTCCAGAACAGCAAAAGGTTTAGATCCTTGATCCCAGCCAAGCAAACCACTGAGAGGTCAAATCGAATTTGACAAACGATTTGGGTGTGGTAGGGGCTCTTCAAAAAAAAAAGTTTTGAATAATCTACCCCAAAAGTAGGATAATTGATAGAAACTCGAACTGGAATAAATCCCTAAACCGATGCCCACCAAACATCCACCGTCGAAGAAGATCTCGATGCCCACTGGTACGGCCAAGTCGTGCCAACAAAAGAGAGAGAGTCTGTTGGAGGCTCGAGCCACCCAAAGCCTCCAACAAAACTCCCCCATACAAGACCAGATCGGTTGATTGAGAGGTGGAATGGAAAGTAGTAAGGGATCTAAGGGATCGGGGTGATGATGGCGGCTCGGAGCCATCCGATCTGAGTACCAAAATAAGAAAGAGAAGAAAAACAAATGAGGAAAACGAAAGTTAAAGGGCCACGCTATCGAGATCGGATCATCTTTGGTCACGATCTCCCTCACACGGAGGTGAGGGACGGCCACACAGCCCTGAACAGTGCGGAAAAAGGGTTAGATGGGTTCAGAAGGGTCGGCTGGGTTTTTTCTCTGGAGGGTTCTTTTTACATGCTTGTATTATTTCAGTAATTATTGTACTCGTTCTGTGGACTGTGGTACTCGTTTTTCGCATGAAAATGAAATGTGAGTGATAAAGAGCTAACTTTTTATCAAAAAAAAAAATTACAAGAAAAGTGTAAGGTAGCTAGTCCGGTTTTGGATATCTCCTCAATTATTATTAGTTTTGAGTTCCTTAAGCACCATTTACATAAGATAAAAATCTTATGATTGGTACATGTAATTAGTAAAGTATTACATGTCCCATTAAGATTAGTCAAGATACACGTAAACTGACCTAAAAACCCAGAGTAATAAAAAATAAAAAAAATAAAAAATACAATGAAAAGTGTTTAACAAGGTTACTCTCAAGGGCTTATAAATATTGATGTGGTTATTTTAGGAAAAAGGATCATCTGCATTTGATTTGAAATGGAGGGTGTTCATTTCATGGTTCAAATTAAATATTACAGATATAACTGAATACAAACTGCCACGTCATTTAAAATTTTAAATTTTAAATAGCGTGATAGTTTGTACACTATTCCAGTTATTTTAATACGACATCAACATGCCTCTCATCACTCTCAGATATCCAACAAACCCATCTAGTATTCTTGAAAGAAAAAAAAGAATGGCGGAAGGAGTTTTCTTTGACCTTCCCACTTGAACTGCTGGTCTCCTTAAAAAAGTGATTTTACAAAGAATCACTATATTATTTACCATGAGCAAGATATATATTTAGTCAAGATCAAATTATACGTGGTGCAAGTGTAACTTTAAGTAATGTAATATTTGTTTAGCAAAAAAGTAGAAAAGTAATGTTAAATTACTTAATAAATTTTTATTTAATTAAATAAATATCATATTGTTGGATTATATATTATTTATGTTCTTTAACACCCATACTAAATTTCATGCCAATTAAATATTATTTACTATTCGATCTATAAACTCATATTTAATGCTTGATTTTTAAAATATAAAAAATTTAAATTTAAACATTTTATAGATACAATAGTTATTGATCTTATCATCTTAATATTTTATAAGTATAGATGATATAAAAATAGATAAAAATAAAACATAAACGAATGTAAATTCGTCGAAATCTATATATATATTAAAGCAGAAGACGTTGCCATCTATCTGCCATTTGGCATGTATGGCAACGTCTTCTGCATGACACGTGGTAGCTTAGTTGGATAAATGCTGCCACGTATTTGCCATTTATCTATAATAAATGAAAAAAAAAAAAAAGTAATGCCCTTAAATGTGCAATATTAAATGTGAACTATTAATTCCACTAATTTCCTATATTCATACTTCAAAAATTATGTGGTTTCACCAAGGGAAAAAATAAAATAAAATAAAATAACTTATAAATAATGAAGCTTTAATAGTGTATATTATTGCTCCTTAATTGTCACGAGTTAATATGTGTCAATATCTATCTATATAATATATATGGCAATTAATTATTTGAAACATAAAAAATGTCCCTTCAAATTTCTTCTTCATATATATATATATATATATATATATTAATTTTGAATTTCTCATTTGCAAATCAGTTTTCCAAATCATTCATATTCCATGACTTTGAAATTGCCAAAAATGTCAAATGACCTTATATATATTTTTTAACCCATTTATTTTAATCCTTAAACACAATAGTTATAATATGTTGTTTCAAATATGCATTTAAATTACAACTTGGACATTTGGCCCAGTGGTCATTTTTCTCCCCAAAAAGTCTCACCCTTCTGTGAGGGTGTGAGTTCAATTCCCGAGATCCACAAATCGTTTAGAATATAATTTTACGACGTATGTATATTTTACATTCAAAATATTTTTGCTTGGTTAAGTTGTAATCCTTTATTTTATGCAACCAAAAATGCCTTTTTTTTTTTTACAATTTCTGATACTATCTAATTGCATATAAAATTTAGTTTGACTTGATCTTTTTATTTTTATACAATTGGATATGCTAAATTGCGTGGTAAGTATATGTTTAATATATATTTTGGGGGGAAGTGTTAAGCATAAATTATATTTCATCACTCATATTGGAATTGATGAGGCAACATTCAAATTATCTTAGATTTAGGACATCAATGAACTATCATTTAGAGATAACCAAAAAAGGCAATTGTAAATTTGTTTTAGGGGCAGAGGAATAACATCTTAACATTTTTGTTCTCTGTGTTAAATTTTCCTAAGATACGTATTAGACTTAAGATGACATTGTCATTTTTATCTTCGTCGACCAATTTGTTATAGGATAGACTTCTAAGGTCACAAATATTGTTTCTAGATCTGTGATTATTAATAAGCAAGAAATTACCCAAAAAAAAAAAAAAAAAGAGAAACAAAAAAAGTCAAAAAATGTATAGATGGGATAAATATGTGACAAATTGAAATAAGGAACCTCTGAATATTTGGAATCCCTGTATGTAACAATTAAGGTTCACCAAAGTGATTAAAATTCATAAAAGATGTGAAGTGAGTTTTTTTTTTTTCTTTTTCTAAGTGAATGTAACCCCGAGATATAAACCCCCATTGAAAGGAATTGATGCAACTAGGCTAAAAAGTTATTGGTAGTTATCTTTATAGCCTTAGTTTAATACATTTGATGAAATATAAGAAAAATCATTTCTATTTTTAAGCGCAAAAAAAAAAAAATTATTTACATTTTCTATTATACGCTTTTCTTTTCTTTCTTATTTTTTTTCCTTTTCATTATTGTTATTATTTCTTCCCTCTTCTTGGTTAAGTTGCTTTGTTAGGAATATATTTATAGAAAAACAATAAAAAAGAGCCGCGCATTGCGCGGGTTATAGTCTAGTATAAACTAAAACTCGGAGCAGGGAGAAACTTTTTTGGCTCTTCCAAATCCTGCCACATCAAACTCTCTAGATTAATCAATCACATTACCTTAATGACCTCTTAAATTTTCTCCTCCTCCTAATTGAATCAACATTTTTCCGTTATTCTACCAATTAATACCCCACCAATTAATATCCTGATTGTTTTGTAATCCACGTATTAATACCCCACCAATTAATATCCACCTATTAGTGATTGTTTTGGAATGCCATTAGTCAAATGAAATTTAATTATAGTGTGATTGAATGATATATTGTAGAAAATGAAATATATCTATAATCTATAATCTAAACTAAAACTCGAAACAGAGATAAACTTTTTTGACTCCTCCAAATCCTACCACATTTGACTCTCTAGATTAATCCATCCCATTCCCTTAATGACTTCTTAAATTTTCTCCTCCTCCTAATTGAATCAACATTTTTCCGTTATTCCACCAATTAATACCCCACCAATTAATATCCTGATTGTTTTGGAATCCACGTATTAATACTCCACCAATTAATATCCACCTATTAGTGATTGTTTTGGAATACCATTAGTCAAATGAAATTTAATTATAGTGTGATTGAATGATATATTGTAGAAAATGAAATATATCTATAATCTACCCCACCAATTAATATCCACCTATTAGTGATTGTTTTGGAATGCCATTAGTCAAATGAAATTTAATTATAGTGTGATTGAATGATATATTGTAGAAAATGAAATATATCTATAATCTACCCCACCAATTAATATCCATCTATTAGTGATTGTTTTGGAATGTCATTAGTCAAATTAAATTTAATTATAATGTGATTGAATGATATATTGTAGAAAAGGAAATATATCTATAATCTATAATTTATAATCTAAACTAAAACTCGGAACAGAGAGAAACTTTTTTGGCTCCTCCAAATCCTACCACATCAGACTCTCTAGATTAATCCATCTCATTCCCTTAATGACCTCTTAAATTTTCTCATCCTCCTAATTGAATCAGCATTTTTCCGTTATTCCACCAATTAATATCCTGATTGTTTTGGAATCCACGTATTAATACCCCACCAATTAATATCCAACTATTAGTGATCGTTTTGGAATGCCATTAGTCAAATAAAATTTAATTATAGTGTGATTGAATGATATATTGTAGAAAATGAAATATATCTATAATCTACCCCACCAATTAATATCCACCTATTAGTGATTGTTTTGGAATGCCATTAGTCAAATGAAATTTAATTATAGTGTGATTGAATGATATATTGTAGAAAATGAAATATATCTATAATCTACCCCACCAATTAATATCCATCTATTAGTGATTGTTTTGGAATGTCATTAGTCAAATTAAATTTAATTATAATGTGATTGAATGATATATTGTAGAAAAGGAAATATATCTATAATCTATAATTTATAATCTAAACTAAAACTCGGAACAGAGAGAAACTTTTTTGGCTTCTCCAAATCCTACCACATCAGACTCTCTAGATTAATCCATCTCATTCCCTTAATGACCTCTTAAATTTTCTCATCCTCCTAATTGAATCAGCATTTTTCCATTATTCTACCAATTAATATCCTGATTGTTTTGGAATCCACGTATTAATACCCCACCAATTAATATCCACCTATTAGTGATTGTTTAGGAATGTCATTAGTCAAATGAAATTTAATTATAGTGTAATTGAATGATATATTGTAGAAAAGGAAATATATCTATAATCTACCCCACCAATTAATATCCACCTATTAGTGATTGTTTTGAAATGTCATTAGTCAAATGAAATTTAATTATAGTGTGATTGAATGATATATTGTAGAAAATGAAATATATCTATAATCTACCCCACCAATTAATATCCATCTATTAGTGATTGTTTTGGAATGTCATTAGTCAAATTAAATTTAATTATAATGTGATTGAATGATATATTGTAGAAAAGGAAATATTTCTATAATCTATAATTTATAATCTAAACTAAAACTCGGAACAGAGAGAAACTTTTTTGGCTCCTCCAAATCCTACCACATCAGACTCTCTAAATTAATCCATCTCATTCCCTTAATGACCTCTTAAATTTTCTCATCCTACTAATTGAATCAGCATTTTTCCGTTATTCCACCAATTAATATCCTGATTGTTTTGGAATCCACGTATTAATACCCTACCAATTAATATCCACCTATTAGTGATTGTTTTGGAATGTCATTAGTCAAATGAAATTTAATTATAGTGTGATTGAATGATATATTGTAGAAAAGGAAATATATCTATAATCTACCCCCACCAATTGATATCCACCTATTAGTGATTGTTTTGGAATGTCATTAGTCAAATTAAATTTAATTATAGTGTGATTGAATGATATATTGTAGAAAAGGAAATATATCTATAATCTAAACTAAAACTCGGAACAGAGAGAAACTTTTTTGGCTCCTCCAAATCCTACCACATCAAACTCTCTAGATTAATCCATCTCATTCCCTTAATGACCTCTTAAATTTTCTCCTCCTCCTAATTGAATCAGCATTTTTCCGTTATTCCACCAATTAATACCCCACCAATTAATATCCTGATTGTTTTGGAATCCACGTATTAATACCCCACCAATTAATATCCACCTATTAGTGATTGTTTTGGAATGTCATTAGTCAAATAAAATTTAATTATATATAGTGTGATTGAATGATATATTGTAGAAAAGGAAATATATCTATAATCTATAATCTATACTATAATGTAAAAGCTGAAGCTTTTTTGACTTTTGGATTGACCTTCATAATATTGCGCCACATAAGCTTTTGAAATCTCACAATTTTACACCTCATTATTTTAATATATATTTTCTAATTGAATTTAAATTTTATTCTATTATTAAACCTTCCATTAGAATTTTGACACATCATATTTTTCTTTAATATAAAGAATATATTATTCCATATATAACAACACAATCATAATTAAATGTCTAGATTTAATACTAAAATATATTCCATATATAAACACTATATAAATATCTTTTAATAATAATCATAATTATCAATTTTCATCAATTTTTAATTTTTTTTTCTTATGTATTTCATTTAATTTTGTTGCTGGCAATGGAGAAAGATGGATGGATTTGTTATAATGAAACCATGTGAGCTTGAAATGAGTTATGAAAATTATTTAGGATTTGATCATTTAATCATGTGCCTATGTATTTATTTGTCCATTCTTCTTATTTTAAGTATCATTTATTTTATTTATTGATGGAAACATGATCCATATGGTAAATATAAACATGAATCGTATTTTATAAAAATTGGACTATATTCAACTTATGCAAAAAGAAAATACATTATATTAAATTTTAATTATCCTATGGTAAATATACTTTTTTAGCTATTTTTTTTAACCAAAAAGTAGGATCTATCCATAAATATGATTCGTAAAGTCTCTTTCTCGATCTTGCCTATAACATTTTAAATTACAAAAAAGAAAAAAAAAATGCATATTCAACAAAAGAAGTAAAAGGAATCAAAATTAATTTATATCTTATTTTCAATAATTTTCCTGTGCATCGCACAGGTTTACGACTAGTTCTCATTAATAGTGATGTAGCATTAGTTAAAGTTAAAACATTTGAAGCCAGCCTTGTAGTTGCACCTCAAGATCCATTTACCATCATAAATTAGCGTAATCGGGACCACCTCAGCCATCTCATTATCAACGCCATAGGACAAAAGTCACTGACACCATATAGTTTCATAATTATGCATCCTTTATCTTGTTCTTCCACGTTATCCATGCAACCACACTAGGATTCATTTTTCCTAAAGTAGGTGGGATCCACGTGCATGTATTATTTGGGAGTAATTATTAAGTGTTTCCCTTTCTCTCACAATAATAATATGTCACACTAATTAAATGATGGCACATCATTGAAAGGCAAATTACAAAGTTACTCTCAAAGGCTTACAAATATTGATGCGGTAATACTAAGCCGGACACAACAACAACCTCTCTCTCTCTCATCACTTTCATCATCCCACAAACCCCCTCTAGTATCCTTGAAAGAAAAAAGAAAATGGCGGAAGGAGTTCTCTTCGATCTTGCTGGGAAAGTCCTTGAAGTAGCGGGTTCATTCGCTCTCCAAGAGATCAAGTTGGCCTCTGGTGTCAAAGCTGAGCTTGAAAATCTAAAGAGCAACAGTTTCCACAATCCAAAGCTGTGCTTCTAGATGCAGAAAAGAAGGCTTATGATAGTGTCTGCGGTCAAAGATTGGCTCGAAAGGCTCAAAGATGTCCTCCTTGATGCAGATGACCTGCTGGATGATTTCTCCACTGAAGCTTTGCAGCGTAAAGTGATGACTGGAAATAAGATGAACAAAGGAGGTACGCATTTTCTTTTCAAGTTCAAACCAGCTTGCTTATAGTCTTAAGATGGGTCATAGAATAAAAGGCAATTAGGGAGAGACTAAATGTCATTGCAAAATGATAAGGAGCCGATTTCCTCCTTATAGAAACTCCAATTGAGCCACAAGTCAAGAATAAGGCTAGGGAAACTTATTCTTTTGTACTTGAAGAAGAAGTGATTGGGAGAGAGGATGATAAGGAAAAAATTATAAAACTTCTTTTGGATACCAACACTAGTGTAGAGAATGTTTCAATTATTCCAATAGTTGGAATCGGAGGTTTAGGGAAAACTACACTAGCTCAACTCATATACAATGATGAAAATGTTCAAAAAATATTTGAGCCAAAACTTTGGATTTGCATCTCTGAGATCTTTGATGTAAAACGAATTTTGAAAGAAATTTTAGAACAATTGACAAAGGAGAAGCATGAAGAAAGCCTGGAGATTTTACAAAATCACCTACGAGAAAAACTTAATGGGAAAAAATATTTCCTTGTCTTGGATGATGTGTGGAATGAGGACCAAGAGAAATGGCTTCTCTTGAGAAATTTGTTAATGGTTGGTGCAAGGGGAAGTAGGATAATAGTGACCACACGCTCAATAAGGGTAGTGAGGATAATAGGGGCAACTTCATGGCATGCTCTAGAAGGCCTACCTCAAGAAAAGGCTTGGAGTTTATTTGTAAAAATGGCATTTGAACAAGGCCAACTAGCCAAAGAACCAAGCCTTCATAAGCCTGGGAAAAGAGATTGTGGAAAAGTGTGGTGGGGTACCTCTCGCCATAAGGGCGATAGGAGGGTTGCTACGCTCCAAAGATTCAGAAAATGAGTGGCAATCCTTCAAAAATTATGAACTCTCAAAAATAACTGATCAAGAAGAAGAAAGTGATATTTCATCAATACTTAAGACACTTAAGTTGAGTTATGATCATCTTCCGTCACACTTGAAGCAATGTTTTGCTTATTGTAGATTGTTTCCAAAAGATCATGAGATTGATGTAGATACACTTATTAATCTTTGGGCAGCACAAGGTTTTATTAAGTTAGAAGATCCAAGGAAACGTGTTCAAGGATATTGGCAAAGAATATTTTATGGAATTACTTTGGAGGTCGTTTTTCCAAGATGTAGAAAATGATGATTTGGGCAATATAGAACTCATGTAAAATGCATGATCTCATGCATGATCTTGCAACTCTTGTGAGTGGAAAGGAAAGTACCATGTTAAACTCGAGTGGGGAAAATATTGGTGAAAAAGTTCGTCACGTATCATTTGATCTTGTGGATTCATCGAGTCAATTTCCAATTCATATGCTTAAAGGAAAGAAGATACGAACAATTCTTTCATCTAGCGTAGGGGGGAGCTTGGGTAGCTTAACTTGTGATGCACTCGTTTCAAATCTCAATTATTTACGCACATTGGATTTGAGTAATTTAAAGCTACTTGTGGTGCCACATTCTATTGGAGAATTGAAGCATTTAAGATATCTTGATCTTTCTAGAAATAGAGATATCAAAATTCTCCCTAATTCCATTACTAAGTTGCTGAATTTGCAAACGCTAAAGCTTAGTGGATTGTTCCCGGCTTAAAGAATTACCCAGGGGCATTAAAAAGTTGGTCAATCTTAGGCATCTAGATATTAGTGATTGCTATGGATTGACTCATATGCCACTCGGACTCAGACATCTTACTTCTCTTGAGATATTACCGAAGTTTGTTGCGAGTCAAGAAGGTTTCAATGCTGCCCGGTCGTCTTGTGGATGGTGTAAGACAAAAAAGGCTACATCTAGTGGTGGGCTAAGTGAATTGAAGGAGCTGAGCAATTTGGGAGGAAGCCTAGAAATTGGAAAGTTGGGACACGGAAAAGATGACATGGTGGAATGTAAAGCTACAAATATGAAGGAGAAACAGCACCTTCAACGACTGAAATTAGAGTGGGCTCCAGCATGGGATGGAGAAACGGAATATTATGATGAAGAGTCACTGGAAGGGCTCCAGCCACATCCAAATCTTAAAGCTTTGGAGTTGTGGTACTATATGGGTGTGAGAATTCCAAATTGGGTCTCTTCCCTCACTAATCTTGTCGAATTGAGATTTTATTATAATAGAAGACTGAAGTATCTCCCACCGTTAAATAAACTTCCTTTTCTCAAGTCTCTCATTATGAAGAGGTTGGAAGCACTTGAATACATATCAGAAGAAGAAGACAGTGTTAGTAATGTGTTTGGTGGTTCCTCTTCCTCTTCTTCAAAAACAATAGAATTCTTCCCATCCTTATCTTCTCTTTCTATAGTGAAATGCCCTAATCTGAAGGGATGGTGGAGGAAAGATTATGATAATGAGCCAGACCATCTGTTACTACCATCGTTTCCTTGTCTTTCGATATTAGTTATTCGAAGCTGCCCTAAGCTGACTTCAATGCCCCCGTTTCCATATCTCAAAGAAAGTTTGATTTATGGGAAACTAGCTCTAAGGTATTGCAGCAGACAATGAAAATGGGAACAAGACAGAGGGCATCAACAGCAACCACATCCACATCCACATCATCCTCATCCTGCTTTCCTCAATTACAGTCTCTGATTTTAGGCGATATTAACGATTTAGAATCTCTTCCAGAGGAGTGGCTGGGGAACCTCACATCACTACAAAGTCTTCAAATTGAGGATTTTCCCAATTTAACATCACTACCTCAAGGAATTCGCAATCTCAAATCCTTACATCGTTTGGAAATCAGACATTGTCCCATCTTAGGGCAAAGATGCCAGTGGCAAACAGGTGAAGATTGGCCCAACATTGCTCATGTCCCATACGTGGAGGTGGATTACAAGAACCAGCAGCAGGAAACAATTCCTTCTTCTTCAGGTACGCATCTATCTGATTTTTGCATATATAGACAGACAATCAAATACAGATGCTCTTTCTTTCTCCTTTTTTAACTTCTTATGCTGAACCAACTGGCCAAACAACAAACTCGGCTGCCTCCTAATTTTAAAACTCTCTCTCTTTTCGAAAAGTTGATAATATGGTTGCTTCTTAAAAACTGCAGATTCAGAGTCTGAGTCTGTTTGTTAACACTTCAAGTGGAGGACTTAGCCTACCAACTACCCTTGCAAGAATTACCTTATTTTGCAGGTATTTTCTTGCTTTACATTTTTTTTTTTTTTATGGGATAATCTAGATGATTGGAATTCTTTTCTTTCTCGCAGAGCATGTGTTCTTTTTTACCACGGAAAGCAGTTGGGGTTCACATGTAGTCCCACAAACATGAAGCAGGTGTTCTTATTTGATGGCATTTTTCACTTCAGGTATTTGAGTTTATATGAAGAATGAACACCAATAATCTTCTTCTTGTTTGCCTTTCATTCTGTTTTTTGAGGTTTTGATATTTTGGAGAAAACATTTGACTTCTCACGCAGAGCGTAGGCAAGAACAAACCTGTGCTTAAATTTCAGACCTTGTTCAAAACTGTCTCTGCAATTGTGCAACATGTCGTTCAGTGGTATCATCTTTTCGTTTTTATTTTTCATTTGGGAAATCTCTTTCTATATTTCCAAAGGACTTTAGTTGAATATAGATTTCTAACAATCTATATCTTTGTACCAAAAAATGAATGAGAAGGTGATGTATTTGGTTGCTTTGCTAACAATTGCAGAAATGGACAAAATCTTTTTAATACTTGAGGGGACTATCTAACCTGCCAACTAAATCTGCAGAAATTAGCTTATTAATCTACTAAGCTTATTTTACTGGTATTTTCTGGCTTTACTCTTTTTCTTTTTTGGGTCTATATATCTACTAAGCTTGATTTACAACTTCTCATTTTAACTACTGATCTATAGAAATTAATTAATGGCTTAAGTAGTTTTTTAATTGCATAATCTAGCTGAATTCTTTCTTTCTTCTCTCAAATTTTTTTGGAAACTTTGCTCAAGTCCAAAGTAGAACAAAGATTGAAGTCCACCAATGTAGACATTCACAAATCTAGAGATAGTCTTTATCTGAGATGTGCATTTCTTATCTCCTAATTAAAAATTTCTAATTAGATGTCGAATTTGTTCAAACATTTTGAACAAAACCTTTGGTTCTTGCAGTTTTCTTTCTTCTTTATCAATATGGTTAGTTTCTAATGCCCAGAGCATAGTCAGAATTTATTTATTTATTTTTGGTTTCCTAGTGGTTTTTGGCTCTTTCTCTACCTTCAACAACCACTTACAGTCTTTCTTTTGATTATTCTCCCTTCTCATCGTCGTTCTGCAAGAAACAGAAGAGTTCTTTATTTTCTTTTAATGAACACTTCATAATAATTATTTTTTTGGTTCTTGTACTAAAACAGACGCTTCATCGCATGTGTAAATAAAAATGTGTATCCAGTTACACTTCAAAGAATTATAAAGGGTTTTTTATTTTTTTTATTTTTATATAAACTTCCCACATATTCAGATATCTTAAAAACTATTACACCAATAGTTATTTCAGTTATTGCATTGTCAATTGCATCCTCACATGTCTGTTTGAAGACTGACTTTAAAGTCAAAGAAGTACAAGAGAATGGGTCTAGTCTGTTTAGTCATTTACAATTCATGGATAGATTGTATTGCTTTTTTTATTTTTATATTACTAAGACTTGAGTATCCCTCATTTTTCTTACTTTTTCCTTTTTTAAATAATAGGTTGTTAAATGTTAATTTCAGAGCAACCCTGCTTGATATTTTGGCTCTTTCTCTCCCTCCTAAAGTCGTAGCCGTTTCTTCTTTTGGTTGTGGAGTCCCTGTATGAACATGAGGCAGTATCGTGCGTGTTCTTTTTTAACCAGTGGAAAGCAGGAGGGATCCACATGCAGTCCCACAAACATGAGTAAGAGGGAATGGATAACAGTTTGGAATCTGATGGCATCTTTAATCACTTCAGGTATTTTACATTGTATGCAGAGCCAAACACCAATAATCTTGTTCTTGTTTGTTCTTCTTCATTCTGTCTTTTTGAGGTTTTGATATTTTGGAGAACTTATCAGTTATTTGACGTCTCACGCAAAACGGATTTAGGCAAGGAACAAACCTAGCTTCAAATTCGGACCTTGTTCAAATTGAGCTACAAGTCGTGAACTCAGTGGTAATCATCTTTTCTTTTTGTATTTTTCATTTGGGAAATCTCTTTCTATTCTGTTTTCTTTCTGTATTTCCAAAGGACTTTAGCTGAATATATGATTTCTTCACATATATGGAGAAGAAAATGACAATGCAACTTGCTTTTCAATTCTAACAATTTATATCTTTGTACCTAAAAATGAGTTGAGAAGGTGATCTTTTTTGGTTGCTTTGCTAACAATTGCAGAAATGGTGAAAATGTTTTTAATACTTGATGGGACTATCTACCCTGCCAACTAACACAGCAGGAATTAGCTTATTATTAAGGTATTCTGTTCGGTCAAATTTTTTCCTTTATGTAAGCTTTCGACATGTTCTTATTGCACAATGTCATTTGAGTCACTAGTAAATAACTAATAGCTTCTGTTGTTTATTCAATGAGATAATTAGGCGGAATAATTTATTCTTTTCTCAAATGCGTTTGGAGAATTTGTTCAAGGCATAAAATGATATCGAGTCTAGTGTGTCTAGACATGCACAAATCCAAAGTAAAATCCTCTATCCAAATTGCATTTCTTATCTCTTAATTGGTAAGAAAAAAAAGAAGAAGGAAAAAAGAACATTTCCAATCAGATTTTGAATCTAATTTTCAGACAACGCCTTAGTAATCTAATTTTCTTACCTTTTTTTTCCCTTCTTTTTACAACTGCTAATGCTCAAACTACCTGTCTTTTGGAACTTTTTATTTTCCAAGTGGTTGAATCTTTTGGATATTGCCGCACCTTCTACTGATGCAGCCTCTACATCATCTCCAAATATTTCAAAGGTAAAAGATTCTACTGTCATTTGGTTGTGCTTTGCTTCTTATTGTTGTCCTGACAAAAGTAAAAGTTGTTTCTCTGGTACACATAATATATACTTTTGTTGTTGTTTTGCTGGTATGCTTTTTTTTTTCTTTTTTCTTTTTTTGGGGTGGGGGAGGGTGCTGTGCTCCCTTGTTATACATAAGCTTTCAACAATTTGTGTATTAGAATCTGAATTGTTTCAAAGTTTCAGATAAAATTTTAGAATTACATCTTCGCTCTTACTTCTTTGTCTGTTATTATACAGTGGGTTGTTAATGCTCAATGCAGCATCCACGTTTAGGAGTTTTGACCCCAAGGGGAGGGGGAAGGGGAGACTGGTTTCAACAATTGGTATTTTGCCTTTTTCTCTACCTCCTAAAGCGGTAGCGTTGTGCATGTTCCTTTTTTTTTTTTTTCACTCGTATTTTGCCTCTTTCTCTACCTCCAAAAGCTGTAGCCTTTGCTTCTTAACTTTTGGTTGTGCAATTTCTGGTTGAGCATGGGATAGCATTGTGCATGACTTTTTTTTTTTTTTTTCCTTTTATCACTGGAATGCAGATAGGGTCAGCATGCAGGCCCCCACACTAGT
>OU015762.1:233171-254460 GCA_907173295.1 Fagus sylvatica
TATTTAAACTTTTTTTCTTTTTCTTTTTAACAAAAAAGATAGGGCAATGATATTTTTACAACCACAATTTATATTTCCGCCTACTTAGAAATTTGTGTGACCACATACTCCTTGTGTTTTATTTTTACTTTTTGACTTATCATTATGAGGGGAATTTGATCTTTTACCGGTACAAATTTTTAAATTGACACGAAAATATCAATTGTAGATGCAGAAATATCAATGTCCAAAAGATAACTTAAAAAGGATTGATGAGATAATTGGGACCAATAACCCCCGATTGATGAGGTGTGGCTCCACTATCCTTGAGTTTATTTGACGAGCGTGGTTGTACAGTTAACATGAAAAAACCATTTAACATGTATGTAAGCCAACTTACTTAGATTTAGTTTTATTTTGTCCTCATATCTCCACGATCCATACGGAGACTTGACTGTTTCCAAAAGGAATCCATGGTGACAGGTGATGAGGTTGATGAAGCTGTAGAGAGAGATGTATGACCAAAGTCACATACCATTGATCCCGTGAGTCGTGACCCATCATTGGTGTATGGCCCTTCTTGACAATGTCAGTTTGTCTTTAGGAACTAAATTCAGCTAAAGAAAGCAAAGCTGAAAAAGTATCTATTGTGCGTTAAACGGGGGTCCTCATTATCACCCACAGGCCACACCCACATGCCTCGTAAGTAAAGGATTCGTTTTGAGAAGTTATTAGAAGAACATAGTTTTCGGGTGATTCTCAGCCATTCGAAGCTTTTTATTGTTTTTTGTCTTACATAGGATAGGACTGTTGAAAGGTGCATATGATTCTTTTATAACGTTTCTCGAACTGTCTCCATGTAGGACTTATTAATAAGTTATAATATTCTTAAATGGATGATGGGATTATTTTAAATTTACTCAAAATTAGTGGAAAAGTAAAATATTCATGAAATAAACCTCAACTTTGACTAACTTCGTGCATTTGTTTTGCGTAACCGACTAACGAATATAAACTACACCAGGATTTACAATTCATCAGGCTAGAGAATCTTGAGCAAAACAGGCAATTTCAACTCCTTTTTGTTAGGAGAAAAATATACACACAAACGGGTTCTTATTCACTCGTATCTTAATTATATCTCTTACTAGTAGAAAGATTTAATCATGGTACGTAGTGTGAGAAATTGATTTTAAAAAAAAAAAAACATAAAATTTAATTGAAATTAACTATGATATTCTAAATTTTGATAAGTGTGTGATGTGTGTGCGTTAAGTTTCATATGCTAAGGACAAAATATGGTGTTCCTCCACCCAAAACCACATTCTTTATATGTTTTTTTTGGGTATCTTGCTAAATAGTTTACTCCGTTCCCTTTCTACTTATGCGAGTCACACTCACAGTCACCCCACTTGAATTTTTAAATTTTAAATATGTGAATATTTTTTATATACGTATTCTCCTCAAGGTCCTCTATTTTCAATTTAATTTCCATTTAACGTTACGAATATTGTAACTATTCTAGGCCTTTTTATATTGATGTACAATAGCCCAACAATTTACATTAATTTTTTTGGGCCCCCACTCCAGTTGTAAAAAAAAAAAAAATCACTTATTCTTTAGTATTTATAACTTTCATCAAAATTTTATAATTAGTACTTTTTTCTGAATAATTTATTATTATTCTTCGAGTCGATCATGTTGCCTATAATATTAATATAACACCTCTAAAACCTGCCGTTGATGATCTCCTTTTATGTACGAATATAGGTGATACTGTATTAGGTGAAATTGCAAAAGAGATCCTTATAGCATTTCCAACCGTATAGGCAAAACACTATTTGAGCTAAAATATGACTAATGAATCTTCAAAATCACTTTCATTAGACTAATAATATGTTAGGCAAAGTAACTTTAAACTATAGTACTTAGGCAAAATTGCCTAAGCACAGTAACATAGGCAAAAGAATATTTAATTATTTCCTTTATTTTTAACTAGTTTCTCTTCTTATCTTTCTCACTTTATTGGTTATGTGTTGGGATGTTTGAAATGATATAATAAAAAAAATAAGTAAATAAATAATATTATAATGAAATAGAATTGAGAATAGAGAATCGGGTGTGGGTGTGGTGTTTTAAAAAGTGATTAGGAAAAACTGAAAAAGTACTTCCTAAAGCTAAAATTTGGATATAAATTTAGCTATAACCCTTGGGAATGCTCTTAGGGCAAGGGGTCAATTCTTGTATTTCAAATTTTAAGTTATTGAATGAGTTCTATAATAATAAAATTGACCAATTTGTCTTATTTTTTGTTAATTGTAAGTGATGAAAACTGTTCACTGCACTCTTACGTGATCATTTTATTATAAAAAAATCATTTGACAATAAGCCACTATAATGCACGTGACCAATTTCCTATCCGTTACAGTTAACAGAAAATAAGAAAAAATTATCAATGTTATCATTACAGATAGTTTAGAGGTCAATAACACAAAATTCATAATACAAGAGGTCGGTTTGCCCTACGGGTATGGTTATAAATGAACCAAGTTGTTTATGAATAGCTCGGGCTGGGTTCGAGAAAAGGTGTTTGTTTATTTAACAAAAAAGCCAAGTTTAAGCTCAATTTTAGGCTCGATTAGTAAACGAGTCAAACTCAAACATAATTATGTATTCGTGAACAATAAGATTTGATTTAAATATATTTATATGTATACATATATAGAAATGTAATCATATAGACTTGATATTAGATTGTGCAAGTTTATAAATAACTTCCTAAGATATCAAATTAGTATATATAATTTATTGATGATATAATAGTCAAATTTCATAGTATAAATAATATAAAAAATTCATAATACAAGCTTAGTCAATTTAATTCTTATAAATTCATAAACGAAAATCATTATATCTAAGTAACTCAAATTATATAATATCAATTATAATTTTTATATCAATTATCAGCATAGATTTGTGAAGGGATACAAAATTTTAGTTTTGGTGTTTATTATAAATGCGAAAAAACTAAGTTAATCAAATAATTCATGATCAAACTCAAGCTTTTTGACAATTAAATGAATTAAATTGTTGCATGTAATCTAATTCATTAATAAATCAAACTTGGCTCGTGTTTGAAATAAAACTAAATAAACGATTCTGAATACTTAATATTCAGTTGGGCTCGACTTGTTTACAACTCTAACCATCAGTGTTTTTTGAAATTTGACTTATTAAATATATCTATCTGGACCTAATTTATACAGGTTAAGTTCGGTGTCAACCATTTTGGTTTTTATTTGCTGGAAATCTTTTAATTTTATTTTATTTTTGAATAAAACATCCTTTATTGAGACAGCAAACTAGCCATCAGCAACAATAGAATATTTTTCATTCTCTCCAATTGAACATGGCATGCCTTACCTTTTATCATCGGCAATTAAAAGAAGGCATAATTTCATGAAAGTGCAATCATGGGGCCTGAATCCTGAGTCAGGCCAGCTGTTTCTGTTTATCATTAATTCAATGCCTTACCGAATACTGCATGTCCCCAGACCACAGTGGCTACCTAGCACGGCCGAGCATATATTCTGCCATCCTTAGATTTATTATACAACACTGGTCCGGCTTTATTCATTGCCATCGATATGTACACATATATATTGTTATTCTAAATAATTAAGAACAAATGCATTTATTATTATGTCAAAAACTTGAAAATTATAAAATACTTGATATGAAGTTTTGTTTAGCACAATAATAAAAATAACACAATCAAATTATTAGAATTTAATTTGTCATAAGAATTTTTTTTTTCCCAATTATTCACAATATTTGATTTTTTTCTTTTGGCTAATTCAACACGCCATACCCAAAATGGCCAAAATTGCTAGTAGTTGTATGGTGGGCTGGGCCGTAATGCCCTGGGGAGCTTGCTCCTTGTGGGATTCCTAGTCCCACATTGGGGTTTGTGTGGGTGTGAAAGTGGTTATATTTAGATATTTTTTTTAATTATATATACAACACCAATAGATTTTCATTTAAGAAAAAAGAAATTGTGGGAAGTCTCATAAAAATAAAAATAGAAAATTTGGGGGAAGTACATATTGTTGCGCCTAACCTTTCAATCGAGGCGTGTGTTCCATATTAAAAAATAAAAAATTCCTCTCTCCACAACAAAAGAACAAAGAAATGATAAAAAATGAATAAAAAATATAATATTTAAATGAGAGATAGAAGAATAAAGTAAGTATATTTAAAAAAGTAGAGAAAGTATAAAAAGTCTACTAGAAAGTATACATGAAAAAATAAGTAGAGATTAACTTTTATCTCTACATAAGAGGTGAAAGAATAAAGAGGCTGCTGGAGTTGTTCTAACCAAACTACAAAGTCATCCATACTCCATAATACAACATGTTGAGCTAAAACATGATTCGAAGTGTTCCAAATTCCTAATTTCTTTGAACCCCTTGAATTAAATGCCAATGCTTGAACCATTTTGTACTAATGCAAGCAAACAAGTAATCACCCTATTCGCATTCCTCTCAAATCTTATGTTCTAATTTCTAAAGCCCAATATCTTAGAAAAATTGTGCACAGGTCAATTTGGGGTTCACGTTAAAACTTTAATTCAAACCCCGATGGGTGGGTGGTAAAAATTCCAAACTGCAACCAACCCACCAACCTCTAAAATTGCTAGGTCAAGTGAAAAACTAGAAGGTGTCGAATCGACAGATTGAGCAGGTTTTGCGGCTTGGTAAATTTAGTAAGGACAGAGTTTGGTTATAAACCAATTTGTAGTCAACTCATTACAACTCACTACGTGTCAACTAATAAGATTATCCACTTGTACTTTAGTCACATGACCTATTTAATGAATCATGTGACTTCTTTAAATAATACATGTGGATGGTCTTATAAGCTGCCACATAGTGGGTTATAGCAAATGGGCTACAAACTGGTTTGTAGTCAACCCTTGTCCATTTAGTAATATATATTTGCTTAAATTAGGCCTTCTCTAATTAGGCCATAGTTCCTTTTAATGGACCTAGATTTGGAACATTAAATTTTCCACCTTCCATTACCTTTAAAAAAAGCCCACAAGAAAAAATTTGATTAACAAAATTCAAAGAGCTTCAAAAATTTATTTTCATTCAATATTGATAAAATTGTAATACTGTCAGAAAGTTTATTTTCTCATACTTCTAAGATGAAAAAATATAGGAGGGTGGGGTCAGTTCTTAGTGCGTTAGGAAAAATAAAATTTAATTGACTTGCAAATTTAATGGAAAAAGTCACCCAACTCGCGCACCCTTATATAATGAACTTGCATTGGTTGACACAGGTCAGGCAGATTTTTTGCACAGCCCTACTAATACTACTACCCCAATTCCAATCACTCCTTATTGCTTAAATACGCCTTATGCCTATACCCGATTTCATTTCAATCCCCTGGTGGGGTTTGAATTGGTATGTGGTTTCGTCACTAATTATAGGATTTTATAGACATGATTGACCACCTAACATCTAAAAATTTTATTTACCTAGGGCTTAGAGTATGTGATCTCATGTCCTAAAGTAAGCAATAAAACATTTGTGAACCATTAAAATAGTTTCGGGGGAGTCATTTATGTGGAGAGAAGGTATTGAGCACCTCGCAACATCTGTTTTGCAATGATTATTATAGGTTAGTTATCCCTTATTTTTAACAATACATAAGACAATTATTGAATAAATAAGATATATAAAACATTGGATAATCATGAAATGGACTACAAATGGAAAATATCATTACTCATTACAAAAAAAAAAAAAAAAAAAAACTACAAAAATATCATGTTCATATCATATTTGTGTTTGGATTGTGCGGGAGCCTTAGATGGGGCTCATTGTTTGAATGGGCTTAAGGCTCATGTTTTGATGAAAGTAGAATAAATAGTTTATACCTGAGGCAAGTGACCTATCATCGGGTTTACTTCAGTCTTAAAGAGTGGGGCACTCCAACTTTAGGTTATGTGCCTTTGATTGGACTTCTAGAAGCCACTTCGGGGGCATTGAGAAATCCTAAAAAATCGACTTTCAAGTTAGACGAGATGTGTGCCTAACACCTTCATATCTTGTAATCTAGCCTCCGAACTTATATTTTGGGTTCTAGATTAGTGACTTTTCAATGTAATGTTTTGTTTTTAGAATGTAACCAGGAGTCAAAGCATTGTATTTTGCCTTTAGATTATAACTAGAAAATAAGTCATGTTATTTTTTGTTTTTGCTCATTCTTATGAAAGACAATATAATTTCAATTTCATATTGAATAAATATAAACTTTTTTATTATTTTTGGTTTTCTTGATCTTCACCTAAAATAATTAAGTGACGGCTCTATATGTAATACCGCCAATCTATGGAGTAAGGCATTATCAATTGAGTACCATTCTGAGACTCATTAACACTCCTGTTGAGTCGTGGTTTTCACACATAATAACCATACAACTCATCAAAAATTAAGTAAATAATTCATACAATAAAGATTATCATTCTCCCTTCTTTTTTTATTTTTTTTTTGGGAAAATTACATTTTAAACCCTATAGTTTAGGGGGTGTAACAAATTAAACCCTATAAGTTTCAAAAGTAACAAATTAAACCCCGAAAGTTTCAAAAAGTAACAAATTAAACCCCACAGTTTCAAAAGTAACAAATTAAACCTTTAAGTTTCAAAAAGTAACAACTTAAACCTCAACCCATATAAGTAAAACAAGGGTTTAATTTGTTACTTTTTGAAACATCAAGGTTTAATTTGTTACTTTTGAAACTGTGAGGTTTAATTTGTTATTTTTTGAAATTTTAGGGTTTAATTTGTTAAATTTGAAACTATAGGATTTAATTTATTACACCCCCTAAACTTTGGGGTTTAAAATGTAATTTTCTTTTCTTTTCTTTTTTTACTTCGTTCCCATGTTTGAGAATGTTCTTCTTCCCTCATATTCTCAATTTTCTTTTTCTTTGGATTTTTCTAAAGTAAAACATAAGTAACATTCAAAAGCATAAGGTAAAAGAAAGTTTTTTTTTTGGTCTACAGCTCTAAAGTCAGCATCACAAAAACATAGTGGCTTGTTAAGATCACCTACTACTCCAATGGTGTTAGGCATAGTGTTATCAATTATATAGAATGCATTTGTGTTCTCCATTATGAATAAAATGAGAAATATTACTAGAATCTTTGTTGATATTTGCAACAAATAAGATTTTTTAATAAAGGGTGACAAATTTTAGGTGTGAACTTTGCTCTCTTGAGACAATACTCACCGTTTGCATAGCTTTTCAATAATTACATTGAAAAACCTCAAAATCAACTTTATACTAAACTACTAATCTAGTAACAATGTAGTAAAAAGTAAAATACAATGAAATTAAGGTTTCTTTGATTTAATGGAACTACAAAATTTACTTAACTATGAAAAAAACATTATTGAACTCATGAAAATGTTCAAATTACAAGGTTTCTTTGATTTAATGGAACTACAAAATTTACTTAACTAAGAAAAAAACATGATTGAACTCATGAAAATGTTCAAATTATAAAGCCATGAATTAAGGAATTAAAAAAATAAATAAATAAATAAGAACAATTCAATAATAAATCATAAACATTTAAACTCAAAATAGAATTAAAAGAAATTAGTTTACTTTACTAATTTGGATTCTCCCTTAACACGAGCTAAAGTTCTAACCAATCATTACAAAAGAATCCCAAAAAGAAACTAAGAAAAATAAAGTCTAGGGAGAAAAAACTACAAAAACTCAAAACTAAATTCTCCAGGCGGCACTTGGTGAAGTTACTGCTCGTGAAACACATTTTAATATTTTATTTTAGGGCTCCTTTTGGGGCCAACATCTAGTGCAACTCGGCTTGAAAATGGACCATGCAATTCACGGCATCCACTAAGGCACGCAATTCATTTAAGCTCATTAATGTGGCCACGATACAGTGCAATGCGGCTTGAAAAGGTAACATGCAATCCACGGCCAAAACAAGCTCCACGCCTAAATTCATTTTAAGCTCTTTTGGAGCCTTAATCCTGTGTGATGCGAGCACAAGAGAGAGTTTGAGCTTGTGGCCATGTGGGCCTTGTAGGCTTTTGGCTTTGATTTTCTTTTTTTCTTTTCAAACATTAATTTGCACCTAAAACAAAACATAAAATTTAGACTTTATAAAATTAAAATAATACATGAAAATAAATTATTTTTATGCAATGCAATGAAATAAAATAAATGCAGTCACCCACAATCAAATAGCGAAGCTAAATTATACACGTGCAAATGAACTTGTACTCAATCTAGTCTTTTATTCAACTTTAAAAATCCTTATTCTAATACAAAAAATTCCAAATGAAGTTAAATTTTCAAGTTTAAAATATGAAACTAATATTAATCCAGTGGTGTTAATCCACATAAATCATAAATGGCTAATTAAATCTTAAAATCAAATGGTGAAACCTTTTTTTTTTTTATGATAAATGAATGAATATTTAAATTTAAACATTTTTATAAAGATATTCCAACTTGTAGAAACCACAATGTGGGTGCTACAGAAAACTTCACAGATCAAGTCCCATTGTTTTTTTATCTAAGAGAGAGAGAGAGAGATCTTTAAAACTAAAAACCCCTAGACTAAGGTTTTGGTGTTAACATGGCTGGCTAGCTGCCCAAAGAAAACCAAATAAATGAATATGCAAAAGGAAGCTGCTACGTTCACACCATGGTGTGAAACAGTGTTTTCACACCATGGATGTGGCAGCCAATAACTGGGCCACGACAGCAAGTCCATCTGCGGGTCCCATAAGTGCAAAATCAGCAATTTTCATTAAGAATGCAACTATCCTTATTGCCAAACACACTAAAAATTTGGCTAAAATGGGGCATGGCAAAGCACGTGAGAGGTCCACTTGGTGTTTTTTTTTTTCCCTCCACTCCGCCTGTCTTCTTCTTCAGCATTTCCGTGGAAGTCTGAAACACACGTCCTCCATAGCCACAGCAAGCAGAAAGTAAAAAAAAAAAAGACACTTAGCCGAGAAGATCAAGACAGTTTTAAGGTTGAATTTTTGAAGTTTTGGTAGTTATTATTTCTTGCCAATAATAATGAAACAATAATCCTAAACATAGAAACCTTTTTTCTGTAAAACAGTGTTGCTGCCATTGTAGCTTGAGCTTGAGCTTGAGCTTGAAACAAAGTCACCATTTGGAGCAGAGACAGAGACCAACATTTGAGATTTGGAGCAGCATTGAACGTGAGTTTTGGAGTTTTGGAGGTCCATTGCACTGGTGCATTGACTGCACTGTTCACGTGGTATGCTTTTTTTTTTTCCCTCTTTTTCTTTTTTGTTAGTTGTGTATATTATTTAAGTTTATTTTTAGTGATAATCTGTACATATTTTTTTGTGTAATAAAAAATGAAAAAAACAAAAAAAAATTATGCTTGTTTTAGGTTTAGCAAAATATTCATGATTATTGTATTATGGCTATAGATGTTTAATGGGTTTTTTCATGTTATTTTTTTAATGATAATGGGTTTTTTCAAATGTAATTGTTGCTATGTTGGTTCTGGGTTCACTTGCATGTTATTACCATTTACCAAAAAATGTGGACAATAATGTCCAAACTTAAAGATAATTGTCCACACTTTCTATGGATGTTAAGAATGTTACATAGGTTGTTGGTACATGTTGGTTTCTATGGATGTTATGAAAAAATAGTTACAAAAAGATATAAAGTTCATAGCTTGTCAATTGAGAAACAGTACAAGAATCCAAAAAAGTCCTAAATAGCTTCATTTCAGAACATGGAACATGAAAACAGTTAAAAGGGTGTATCTGCATCTTCATGATATCTTGTTATTTTTTAATGATAATTTTAGTGAGTGTGTGTTGGTGTGTTTGAATGTTTTCTGTTATTGATATTAGTCACAATGTTATACTTTAGGTTTAGGTTGTATATCATTATTGGTACATGATAAATTATTTCGTAGAGTTTACATTACATGTTATAATTAACTTTGGTATTTGGCTTATAGGTTGTTGCAGTCATGAGTACACAAGAGATGGATGGTGTTAGATCCTTTGGTGCTAGTAATAGTTTTGTGGAGGATTTACCACAGCCTGTTGAGGGAAACATGCAGGAGGATACACCTGAGAGTCTGAGGAATTCAGTGATTGAACCAAGGGTTGGAATGGAGTTTGATTCACTTCAACAAGTCATTGAATTTTATAAGCATTATGCTTATTCGAAAGGATTTGCAACAATGACAAGGAATTCAAGAAAAAAGAAGGGCTTTAGTGAGACTTCTTATGTAAACTTGAAGTGTAACCGAGAGGGAAAATACAGTAGTTCGGTTGATGATCCTTCCAAGAAGAGGTTGACGATAAAAAATGCGTGTGAAGCTGGGATCAAAGCTTCAATGGATATTACGGATAAAAAATGGAGGATATTGAGTTTTATTGAGGATCATAACCATGAGTTGAGTCCTAGTAAATCTAGGCATTTTGCTGCTTTTCGGCATATAAGCACGGATACAAGAAGGAGACTCTTGATTAATGACAATGCTGGTGTTAGGATAAATAGTAGTATTAAGGCTTCCGTCGTTGAAGCAGGGGGTTATGAAAATATGACGTATAATCAAAGAGATGTTCGCAACTTTCTTGAAAAGGAACGTCGTTTAAAGTGTAAGGAGGGTGACGGACAAGCCTTGCACGATTACTTCGTTAGAATGCAAGCTAAAAATTCTAACTTCTACCATGCATTGGATTTGGATGATGAGTTACGTGTGCGAAATGTATTTTGGGTTGATGCGAGGAGTAGGGCAGCATACGAATCGTTTAATGATGTGATCACGTTCGACACCACATATCTAACAAACAAGTATGATATGCCATTCGCCCCTTTTATTGGAATTAATCATCATGGTGAATCTATTATACTTGGTTGTGGGTTATTGTCAAGTGAAGACACGGATTCGTTTGTGTGGGTATTTAGGCAATGGTTGCAAAGTATGTGTGACATTGCTCCAAAAGCCATTATCACAGACCAATGCCAAGCAATGCGGCGGGCCATTGAAATAGTTTTTCCGGAAACTGTTCATCGTTGGTGTATTTGGCATATTACGATGAAGTTGCCAGTGAAGCTTGCTGGATTGGAAGCTTATCAAGATATAAAGCATTATTTGCTTAAAGCCGTGCATGATTCAATGACAGTGGAAGAGTTTGAAGAAAAATGGAATCATACCATCACTTTACATCATCTTGAGGAGAATGAGTGGTTGGCCAAGTTATATGAGGAACGGGAGCGATGGGTTCCCGCATTTCTCAATTCCAATTTCTTTGCGGGAATGTCGTCAACCCAACGTTCGGAATCAATGAATGCCTTTTTTGATGGTTATGTACATAGCTCTACAACTTTGAAAGTATTTGTGGAGCAATTCGAGAAAGCAATGCGGAATAAGGTTGAAAAAGAGATTTTATCAGATTTTGAGTGTTTCAAAGGCAAGCTGGAGTGTTCATCATCATCTCCTATGGAGAAACAGTTCCAAGAAGCTTACACCCATGAGATTTTTAAGCGGGTGCGACTAGAATTTGCTGGGAGACAAGGTTGTATAGTAAATGAGCTTGTTAGAGGTAGTGATGAAGTCAAATACAAGATTGAAGATGAAGCATGCCCAGGGAAGCTTTTTGAAGTGAGATTCAATAGCTCTGAATGCTTGGTTGGCTGTGTATGTCGCATGTTTGAGTTTAGGGGGATATTATGTAGGCATGCCTTATTTGTGCTTTCCCAGCAACGTGTGACTATACTTCCTGACAGGTATATACTAGACAGGTGGAGAAAGAATATCAAAAGAAAACACACTTACGTCTCCACTTGTACAGATGATGTACAACATAACCCTGTCTTGGAAAGGTACGAGAAGTTACATAGACTAGCAGTCGGTGTGCTTGAGATAGGGGCTGAGTCTGTAGAGAATTTTAATGTTGTAGAAAAGTTGTTAATTGATTTGAAGGACAACTTTTCTCGTTCATGTGGTAAACAACCCTCGTCTCAGAGAAAGAATAGTGTTGGAGCTGCTCCTGATGTTGTTAGGACTGAAGTTGTAAGGAGTCCTACGGTTGTGAAGCGTAAGGGTCGACCTAGGATGAAACGGCTAAAGTCATCAATGGAGGAAGCGGTTTCAAAACCAAAGAAGAAAAGGAACAATGCCGTTGCTAGGAATCTTGCTCATTCAACATCAACTACTGGGGTACATAATTAAAAGACCACACTTCTTTTAATATCCTAGTCTATTATTGTTTATTAATTTTGGTTTAATTGTGTTTGGATGGCTTAGGTTGGAGGTAGTGCTTATGGAGATTGCTCTACATCAAACATGGTAAGTATAGGTGATTTGCACTGTTATTATTCATATGTAGCAAAGATGTTATTTTGGGGCTTATGGTTGAATATATATATATATATATATATATTTTTGTATTGTAGGAATATCCAGTGTCCATGCCACATTCACATGATGGAGTTATACACTTAACAAATCCAATGCCTTCCCAGAGTTTTGTGTCTGAGGTAAAGATATTTGTAATGTGGAAAAATTGGTTATTAAATCCTAGTTATTGCATACTTATTGTACCATGTTTTCTTTTACAGTCAATGTCACAGACTCAAGCTCATGGAAACGAAGACCAAGCCTTAAACCTTCCTTGATTAGATATATGTAAATATATATATATTTTTTTTGTTAAACGATCCTCCTTTTTTTGTATTACGGAAGGATGCGTTGGTAGTTAGTTTTTTTGTATCATGGAAGGATCCGTCTCAATCTTGTATATCCTCAGCGTTGTTGTTTTTGCAAGAGGAAAGAGAAAGTGTAGGCTCCTTTCATTTCATTAACATACACCCATTGATTGTATTGTTTTTAGCTAGAGTGGATAATTAATGTATTTTGTCGTTCCAATCAATGATAATGGAAGTGCATACGTATTTGAGTGATTGCTAGTGGGTTATTCTAAGTTTTTTATGTATTCAGGTCATGGTGAATTTCATGAATATAGTAATTTTATGAAAGTTATGTTAGTGGTATACTTTGAACCAAGTTTGCAGAAATTGGCTAAGTTAAAACAGGTTTCTGGGTTGGTTTCTGGGTAAAGGCAGGTTTCTGGGTAATATGGTACCATGCACCAAGTTTGTAGAAAGTGTGGACAATTTTGTCCACACTTTAACAAAATTGTCCACACTTTCACAAAATTGTCCACACTTTCAGGCCAATATGAATACTGTTTACGTAGACTGTTCACGTATACTGTTTACATGCTCTTCAAGTGTGGACAATTTTGTCCACACTTTAACAAAATTGTCCACACTTGAAGACCAATATGAATACTGTTCACGTTACTGCTGACGTGTACTGTTCACGTATGCTGTTTACCATGCTCTTCAAGTGTGGACAATTTTGTCCACACTTTAACAAAATTGTCCACACTTTCAGACCAATATGAATACTGTTCACGTTACTGCTGACGTGTACTGTTCACGTATGCTGTTTACCATGCTCTTCAAGTGTGGACAATTTTGTCCACACTTTAACAAAATTGTCCACACTTTCAGACCAATATGAACACTGTTCACGTTACTGCTGACGTGTACTGTTCACGTATGCTGTTTACCATGCTCTTCAAGTGTGGACAATTTTGTCCACACTTTGTTCAAATTGTCCACACTTTTTTGTGAAGAGTTTACTGTTCACATAAACTACTGTTTACGTATCTCACAGAAAGTGTGGACAAAATTGTCCACACTTTGTTCAAATTGTCCACACTTTTATCAGAAAGAGTTCACTGTTTACGTATCTGACAGAAAGTGTGGACAAACTTGTCCACACTTTTATCAAATTGTCCACACTTTCTGGGGATGAATTTTACTGTTCACGTGACTGTTTAGTGTTCTAACGTGCATCAAATTGCATGAATTTGCATGGCCATTGCAAGAAAATATAGACATTAATGTCCACACATTGATGCAAATTGTCCACAATTTCTGGGCAGACTAAACATTTTAAATGGTACACAACACATTTCATTGAATACATTTCACTACATTCATTCATTCATTCAAATAAGCTTCCTCATTCATTCAACCAAATATTGTCTAATTACAAAAAGTGGTAATGACTACACTACACATTTATTGAATTTGATACCATAATACAACAATAAGGCCCACAATTACAGCAAGTCCTATTGTTAACAACTTCTTCAACGATTGGATGTCATCACGATGTACTGGTTGGACCATATCACGCATGCCACGCATCTCTGACTGAAGTTGATGCAAGTCCAGTAACAGTTGTGATGCATCAAGCAATTGTGATGCATCAACCATGGATTTAGAACTGGTTGCTTGTGATATCTCTTCCATTCTTTCACAGCCAGCTAGTTGGTTGATGGGCAAACACCAAGAAAAGAAACCGCATCGGTTGGCAGCACAACAATAATACAATTTGTTTTTGTTTAAACTTGATTCTGAAATCCTAACTGATGCTCTTTTGCCACAAACACAGTCTAAATTTCTAAATCTCAGCCCATCTCTAATTGCACTATTTACTGATGAGGAAGACATGTTTGCTGCAAAGGTATTAAAATATGAATTTATATTATTAGGTTATTAAAAAATCATATAATATATTAGTTTATGTCAAAAAGCTTAGGGTAATATTAAGGGTTTGAATTTAAGTTTTTTTTTGTTTGATAAAAATATTATTTAAGTTGAATAAAACATAATTAGGGTTTTAAATATTAAAATTGTCAATATGATTTAATTTGAATAGAATATGATGTAATTAGGGTTTTGAATATTAATCTTAAATTTGAGAAATGAAATTAATAACAGAGAGAGAGAGAGAGAGAGAGAGCATACCGTATTCACAAAGTTGATTGAACAAAAGAGGAAAATTGAAAACAACCAGCACCCCCACCAAATTTCGGTCACAACCCAGTAAAATTTGGTCACAGCCCAGTAACAAAATCACATCCCACTGTTCAGACACCTAACACGCAGTGAAGATGGAGTGAGATTGAGAAGTCTGAAGATGGAGTGAGATTGAGAAGTCTTGTAAGCATTTAATGCTCTCTGCCAACCCAAAGACAGCAAACCCGAAAAGAGAATGGAAGAAAGATTAAGAAAACATAGAGGCAGACAGCTAAGAAGAAGAAGAAGAAGGAAGTTCGGGTTTTGTAGCTGAAACAACTTGAGGGGGTTTTTGTAGCTGAAACAACTTGAGGACTCTACCTTCTAGCCGAAGAACACTGCTGCAGGGACGTGCAGCTCGAAGGAGAGGACAGTTCAGGTGATGGGATTGGCACAAAGTGTGTTTAGAAGAGATCACATCAGCCCGTCTTTAACCAGCTAAGATTAGGCTGGCTGGCTGGCTGTTAGAGTGATACTGTTCAAGTCTTTAGTTAGGACTTAGGAGAAGTATATCCATATCCATGCCGTGTCCCATGAGAGAAGTTGATTTAATGTTTTTTTTATTTAATGGACCCACATTGATGTGTCCTTGTGTTCAGAAGATCACATCTTCTGCTCAGAAAATCACTTTCCCAGCAACGTGTGCTGTGTAAAAAGTCTGGTCCAAAGTGGAAGTATATGCCGTGTATGAGCATTCTCAATAGACATGCTAAAATTTAAATTAAAATTTAATTTAAAATCCTACTTTTTTTATTTTAACTTATCATTTTAAAAAACACTCACATCCGATTCTTTGTTCTCAACTCTATTTCAATTAAATATTCATTATTTATTTATTTTTTATTATTTCCTCTAAAAGTCATATATATATGCTCATATATAATCATTAATAAAACTAGTTTATTAAATTTTATAATCTATATTTTCTATAGTATAATATATATTAAATATTTTTTTAATAAGTCTCATCTGATAAATTTTTAATTTTTTCATGAATGAGTAACTACCCATAGCATTCATTGTGAAAGAAAAAATGAAGTTGCAACATTCATTGTAGCAATACATGTATTATTAATGAGGTCCAAGACAAAAATATATATATATATATATATATATATATATATATATAGACATATATATATATATATATATATCTTGACAAAAAGAAGAAAGGAAAAAAGAGCTTGACAGCCACGGGAGAGAGGAGCGGAACAGAACAAAGGAAAAAAAACAAGGGAAAAAAGGAAGAGAGAGAAAGGAGCGGAACAGAAGATAAAATAATAAAAAATAGAAATGGCAAATGAACAGTGCAAGGCATTTATGCCTTGCAACTATAGCAAAAACTTATTTTAGCTCACGTGAAGCATGTCCGTTGGGAGGCCTTTTTTGTGGTTGTGGGCTATATTTGAGTTTGTTTTACCTTTTAGCACGTCGATTGGGAATGCTCTAATAACAAACAAATTGCTAGTTCAATTGCTATGCAAATTTGCATTTAGATTTAGTATTGTGTGTTGATTTAATATTTTATTTATTTATAAAATTTAATGGATATTATTTATTTATAAAATTTAATGGATAAGATTAAAAGTGAATGTTGAAACTTTTAATCTTAACCATTCAAGTCATACAAGAATTATGAATACATTTTATATGTTTAAAAATGTATTTTATTTATTTATAAAATTTAATCTTAACAAGGTGGAATTGTTTAAAAAACTTTGCTGGTATTAATACAGGTCATACAAGAATTATGAAAACATTTTATATGGTTTGCTTTTGTGGTTATAAACACAATTTTATGTTAGTATTATAAAAAGAACATTAGTAGAAGATACATTTAATAATTATTGACAAAAGTTGCATTAAATTTGTTATAAAGATTTCGCAGAAATTTGTAACATTTAATAATTATTGAGAAAAATTGTAAATATTCATTCAAATATTATTATTAATAAAAAGATTGCAAATAATACAGTTAATAATTATTGACATCAAATGTAAAAAATAAATTAAGAAAATGTGACTTCAAAAAGTATGTATAAGTTAGGTTCAGAAGTTGTAATTTTAAAATACGTGAAAAAAAATGTATTCAGAATGAGAAAATGAAAAAATAATTTGAAAAAAAGGTACAATAATGTATTTTGCGTATGTTAGATTCAGAAATTGTAATGATCATGGTTGAATATGTTAGATCAATATTTGTTGTTAACTAATTTATGAATTTCTTCATTACAATATATAACTTTTTTCATTTATAAATGATAAAATGTTAACTTCAATTAAAATGGAACTTTAGAAAGTATTCTTAACTTATACAAGTAATATAATGTAATTTAGCAAAAATAATAATAACATAACAATTTTTTTGATATTATGCATAGAGTATATTTGGAAAACATGTGTCATCTTAGTCATCCACCTCTTCTCCATTATTCTAACCTCCTATCATGTGTCGTCATCATCAATTATATCTTATATATTCAATGGTTAAGTTATAGTTAGCTACAAGGGAAGGTATAAATCGTGTGTTGGTCTCTTCCTCGGATCAACCCTAACCGTACCATCCGCTATAGATCGGGTGTTAATTGGAACCATAAGAAATATCCAACACTTTCCTGTTTGGATCAGATTTGCTGTTCACATAGAAGATGACCATCAGTATACTGTCGTATACTTTAACTATACGGGTTTGTTCAAAAACATATATGGTGAGCCAGAACGAAGTAGTACTAGTGTATAGACAATTCTTAGTTATATAGTACTGTATGGAGCATTACTATATGGATAATTCTAAGTAAGAAAAATATTACAATTTGTTGTTTAAATATGTTACTCAAATGTAATCGTACTACCAAGGTGGTTATCAAATGTAAACACAAATACTAATAACATTGTATGACATACGTTTTTAATACGTTAGTTTGTATAATTAAATTACATAAAATATCAATGTTACTTTTCCATAACTAAGTTCTAAATTATTGAATTCCAATGTTGTACTTATATTTTTTGAATTTTAATATTTTTATTATAATTTTTTAATTTTTTGTCTTTACTGATTTTAATATAAAAAAGTTATTAGATCTTATTATATGTATGTATGTTAGTGTCGAGTGTCGAATTATAATTTTTTCCCCCTAACTAAAATTTAGATATTATATATATATATATATTTTAATTTAAAAAAATAACATAACTATTTTATTCATTAATATGTACATTTTTTTGGTAATTTATTGATTAATATTTACATGTAAATTAATTTAATTGATTAAATATTTAATTACTTAATATTTTAATACATACATTAATATATGAGGTTACAAAAAAAGCCCAAACCCAATGTCATATAATAACCCATAATATATATATTAATATTAGCTGATGTTAAAAAAAGTCCAAACCCATTATCATATAATAACCCATATATATATATATATATTATATATTAGCTGCTGTTGAAAAAAGCCCAAACCCATTATCATATCATATAATAACCCATATATGAAGATACATTAATATTATTCAAAGCCCAAACCCATTATCATATTAATAACCCATATATATATATATATATATTATATATTAGCTGCTATTGAAAAAAGCCCAAACCCATTATCATATCATATAATAACCCATATATAAAGATACATTAATATTATTCAAAGCCCAAACCCATTAATTCACTTAAACCAAACCAAATTTACTTTAAAGAAAAGAAACCAAAAAAGACAAAAAACTGGGCGGGTCCAAAAAGAAACCAAAAAAGACAAAAAAATGGGCGGGTCCAACGTGGGAAATTTGGTGGGAAACTTTGTCCCCAAAACGGCGTCGTGTGGGCTTTGATAAGGAAAGTGGTCCCAAAACGGTGCCGTGTAGGGCCTTTGGGGGGAAATATTAATCTCCAAAAACGGCGTCGTGTGGGCTTCTGGGGATTAAGTGGTCCCCAAAACGGTGCCGTGCTGGGCTTCTGGGGATTAAGTGGTCCCCAAAACGGCGTCGTGCTGGGCTTCTGGGGATTAAGTGGTCCCCAAACGGCGTCGTGTTGGGCTTCTGGGGATTAAGTGGTCCCCAAACGGCGTCGTTTTTACACACCTGCATGTCAGAAGCTTCTGCAAGCATAACCTCTCTTCTGTCTCTTCGAAACTGAAGTGTAACTGTTACTAAAACTTTGAAACTCTCTATCTGACAGTCTCTCCTCTCCCTCTCTCCACGGTTTTCCTTTTGCAAACATCCCCAAGATTCCAACAAAGGCCACTCCTCTCAAACACTCAAAATAATCAAGACATCGTCACCCATTCCCTTGCACCCGTAGACATAACAGCACAAAGAACTGAGAAACTTCCTACCAAAGAGAAAGGTGAGTTTACATGTCCATTTTATTCTGTGCTTTTTAATGTTTTTGAGTTGATAGTATGATTGGACTAAGTGTAGACAATGTTTGGGTATTCTGGACAATTGTTCGGGTTTGTGGAGAAAATTAGGGTTTTCTGTACAATGTTGGTCTTTATTTGTTGGTTTTCTGTGATTGGGACATGCATTTCAATTATCAATTGTGTAACTATCAAAAGAAATACTTTTAGAATATCTCTAAGCCAAAGGCACACATCGACATTATTTAATGTTGAAATGTAGTTCTTTACAAGTGCAAATTGCAACCAAATCATCAGTCTTGGCAATTCATGTAAAACTGTCGTTCACACTAGAATTTTAATTAATGTGAGAATATCTTGCATTTCCACAGTCTGAAGCAACAAAAAAGTGGAAGATAGATTTTCAGATTCAGTTCTAATGAATAAAATTTTGAAATCCTAGTCTCAACTAGCTTCAGAACAAGATATGCACAACCCTTTTAGTCATACAAACAAAATGGGTACAGAGATTCCAATTGGTTGGAGTCCCAGGTTTCATATTTTTTGACAGCCTGACCATAGACACTGGAAATCACTGTTAACCACTAGAAGAGCTCAAATAAAGTCAATTATTGTGTTATTTGGCAACACTCTGAGGAACCTATTTGGTTTCTAACATCTGCTTAACAGCAAGTTATTCTCAGTTGATAACCTAACTTCTGTATTTAGTTTCTTTTGGTTCTCATGTGTTTTCATATTATCCTGGTGACTTGGTTATATAAATTATCATATTCACCTCTATAAAAGAACCATAATTTGAACATATTAATTTTAGTTAAGTCTATCTTTCATATTTGACAAGTGTTATAGCTTTATGGAGGGCAGCACACACATTACATGCCTTGCCTTCTAATAAATTTGAAGGATGACCATCACCTTTTCAGTTATTTGTACTTACTAGCACAGTCTCAAAATCCTAAGCTTCACTTGGTACAAGTGGTATCAGAGCTGATAGTTTAGGTGGTTATATCATGAGCATTTTGGCATTTTTTACCTTGGGACCTGAAGTATGAGGGGAGATAGGCTACAGGAGCTTTGAGTGTAATTAGGTAGGACGTATCAAAGGTTTTTGTTGAAACATCTACTAGATACAAAAGCTAGAAATTTATATAACCAAGTCAAACCCAATCTTAGCCTAGCACTATTGTAGCAATTCTTGAGGATTAGGATGGGATGCATCAGAATGCTTTAATATATTTCACTAATCAATGTGGTATATTAAAGTATGAGGAATGCTTTATAGTACACTCCAATACTTGGGCATAACAAGGAACTTTAGCATTTATAATTGTAGCCTGTTGTGTGATCTTCTTCTCTTTCCATCTCTATGTGTGTGTTTCACTCCCCATTGAGGAAGTGGGTGAATTTGTTTTCAAGCTTCTAAGTTTACAACTTAGGCTGTTATGAGTTGTGAGAGAACAAATTAATAAGAGAAGTTAGGCTCCAACATAGGCTAAGTGAGTGGAAGAAAAGGCCTCCCTAGCTATAGGCCAGGTTAAGAGGGCTAGAATCTAAAAATTAAAGGTGTAAAGCAAGTGGATGCAACATGCATTCAGTGAATTTGACAATAACCTGATAAAATGGCAGCTTGAAACTTCGAGAAGCCAATGCAACCTCCATTAATGTCTTCCACCTATCATATGTAGGTTCTACATGCAGTAATGTTTGTCATTTACCTGTCCAGCCATGTGTGCCAAGTACTTGTATAGTAAATATAGTACTAGTGATGACTGATATTGTTTTTTTTATTTTTTGTTTTTTTTGTGTGTGTGTGGTCATAGGTTGACTTGAATGTGACAAATATGTTTGGAATGGCCACAAGTTTAAACTGTGATTAAAATGTGGACAATGTTAGGGTTTTCTGGACAATTTAGGGGTATTCTGGACAATTTTCACATTTT
>OU015762.1:254560-342554 GCA_907173295.1 Fagus sylvatica
TAGGGGTTTTTCTTCATTTTTTTTTGGTTGGGTTTAAGTTTTCTGAAGTGTTTTGTGTCTCTTACATTTGATCTTTCTGGTTTTATTTGAACTAATGCTAAAAAACCTGTTCTTCAAGCTCTTTTCTTGCTTGTTGTAGGTACATGTTAAGAGCTGTTCTCAAGTACTGCAGGGCTGTAAAATGAGCCAAGCTGCTCGCAAGCAGCTTGATTAAAGTTTGCTTGGCTCGTTTTTTAAGCAAAATGACCCGAGCTTGTACTGTGTTTGGGGCTTAAGCATCATTATGCTCAGCTCGTGAGCTCATGAGCTGGCTTGATAGAGGGTCTCCATCATAGATCTGAGGGAATATTCTTCTTCTCAAACTGATCTGATGCTTTCATTTTGGGAATCAAGCATAGACAACAGATTCTTCTCAATTTATCTGTTTTCTATCTATGTGGGATTGAAGCACCATATCAAAAATACTGTGGGCTTGTCTTGTATAAGACAATTTTTTCCCTATGTGTTCACAAATTGCAAACAATAGATGAAAATAGTAGCCATTCCTCTGTCTTAAAAAGCCATGCTTCCCTATTAGCAGCTGTTGGTCCCACATGGTAGAAGAAGAGCACTTGTTGAGGAGCCTTTTTTTAAGAATTCATATATATATAAAAATTGCCATGCTCCCCATGGACTTGTGAGAGAAGAAAAGCCATTACAGGTGTTGCTTCCTGAGTTATGCAGTAACCTTACCCTTGATGTAGAGCCCATCAGCTGTTGAAGTTTAAAAATTCAAAACAGCTAGCAATTAGAAGTTTTTTTGGAGCTTGCAAGTAGCGGAAGACAGTCGAGTATTGCATGAGCTGAGCCAATCGAGCTCTAAAAATAATTTCTTGCAAGAGCTGAGTCTGAGTAGTAGGAAGTTGGGCTTAGCTTGGTTTGTTTAAATTCTTAATTGTATGATTGGCAATGTATTGGGTTACCAAAGGTGTGCAAATTCAAGTCTAAAGCACATTCATTATTTGCAAAAAATTTTGAAGGGTAATGTATGTGTACATGCTTGCATTGACTTGTAAATACCTCTTTGGCTTTTAGAGTTTAATCTATGTTTGGTGCTTTTGAAAATTGAATATAGTTCTTTCTATTGTTTATTAAAATTTTCATTGTCAGTATTTAACACTTGTTTCCTTTTAACTGGAATTTGTGGTTGTTCGTTGTAGGAGTGGCTGCTGTGGGACTTTGTGAAAGTGTTACACAGTAATATAGAGGCTGTCTTTGAATAAGAGGTACTGGATTTCAAGGTTTTAAGTAAGCAAGGATATTTAAGGAAGGTAAAGTCTTGATCCTTCTGTGACAAAGCAGGCAAAACTTTTGGCAGACTGAACCATAAACAGATTGAAGAAGATTCTGTTACTAATGGAGTGTAATGTTATGTCGGATTTAGAGGTTCAAGTTTTTGGTGAGCAAGAGAGAATGGCACTGTTTCATTGTTTGGCTGTGGCAATCTCGAGTTTGTTGGTTGTGTGGTGAATGTAGATTATAGAAAAAGTGGGATCAATAATAGTAATAGATGCTTTGGAGAAATGTGGTTCCTGAAGATGGAAGGTGGCAGAGAAGATATAGATTAGACACTGTACTGTGTGCAGCAAATGGTTTTTGAGAAATGAGATGGATTTTGAGGATGATTTAATGAGCTAATTAAGATTAAATTTTTCATTTTGGCTCGACAAGTTCAAAACAGTATCATGGTGGGTACTTATTCTGAAGTCAAAAAAATGTTTGTCATGAAGATGTGAATTAGATTATCAAGTAATCAAACAGTTGAGATTGAAATGGCACTTCAGAAGCAGAAAAAAATTCTCATTTTGCTTTAGATACAAGGTCATTTGCTTCTTTTTAGTCCAAGCACGACTGACCGGTGCTGTTGCAAGTACCATAGAATGCTATTAACTTAAGATGTATTCTCATGTGATCCACTCAAAGCCAATTCTTAATGCAATCCTGTTATTTATAATATGATTTCTTTGTATCTTTCAGCAAAGGGTTAGATCCTAAAGATTTCCACACATGTAATTTTATTTGACACTCATAATACACAATTGCTTGTTTCTGAGAACTTACTCAAATATGCTAGAACAGAGTATGATATAGTTCACAAGGATCACACACAATAACGAACAAATTTTGCTGTTGGGGAGAACAACTAATCTAGTGGTCGAGCTATATTATTGTGTATACCCCACATATTATCATTTAATTAACATTTAGTTAACCACATCATATTTACATGATTTTGCCACATTGTCTCACGTTACAGTTAAACCTTCATTTATCAAACCATTTATGTAACAATCTTTTTTTATATACTTTTGTTTTTTTAAAGAAGATGGAATGATGGTTTATACGGAGGATTAACTTACAAAAAATTGATATTCAAGTTGTAGGACAAGTTGTAATATGCACTTAAGGAATTGCAAGTTGCGTGTTCGAATCCTTATGACAATGAACCCCTTTGGGGTCACCTTTAAGACCATTGAATCTGATAATTAACAGGTTTATGTGGAATGGAAGACTCAAAGAGTAGTATGATTATTCAAAATGAAGCATTAGATACTTACGTCATAAAAAATAAAAAAAGAAAAACAGAAAAGAAAAGAAAAGAAAAGTCCTTTATATGTTAAAATCTCAGCAATTCATATGGAGTTACATATTTTCCATTTAAGAGTTCTGATTTCAGAGGCCTAAAAAATTTATACATTTTTTTTTTCTTTTTTCTTTTTTCTTACAAGAATAGGTACAAAATATAACATTCAATTCTTATTTATTCAACTAAATTGACACTCAAATAAATATTAAAAAAAAATGTTGGATAAAACAAAAATTGTCATTAAATTTGTAAAAGAATACAGTTCTGTTTCCCGGACAGTGCTAGACGGGTTCTCCCTCTCAAAATTCAGTCGAAGAACACAGCTTTGTTGAATCTTCAACGTCAATATTCCCCCACTTCTCCATCATGTCTTTCATCGTCTCTGCTTCTCCTCACAACTTCCTCTTCTTCTTCTTCACACCCATCACCTGAAAACTCATTACCACCATCTCACACTGAAACCCTTTTCTTCTTCTTCTTCTTCTTCTTCATGGCTATTACATTCATGCAAGGACCTTCAAACTCTAAGACAAGCCCATGCTTCTCTCATTCTCTCAAAAGGTTTGGAACCCATCTCTGTTATCTCAAAGCTCATGAGCTTGTACGCTCAGTTCCATGACATTGACAGTGTCATACGGGTATTTAACACTTTAGAAAAACCTCACACTATAGCTTGGAATTTGATTATTAAGTCCCATCTTGATTTGGGTCTTTTTGATTCGGCTTTGTTATTGTACAAAACAATGAGACATTTGGGTGTTGCCCATGATAGTTTCACGTTTCCGATAGTAAACCAAGCTGTTTTATCGCTTCAGAGTGATGTAATATATGGAGAGATGGTTCATTGTGTGTCAACGAAAATGGGTTTTGGATTTGAAGTGTATTTTTGCAATACGATGATTGAGGTTTATGTGAAATGCGGGTGTGTAGTTTATGCCCGTAAACTGTTTGATGAGATGTCACAGAGAGATTTGGTTTCTTGGACGTCGATGATTTCGGGGTATGTTTGTGAGGGAAGTGTGGGTAGTGCTTTCTATTTGTTTAGGGAAATGATGGTAAAGTCTGAACCCAATTCAGTGACTTTGATAATAATGTTGCAGGCTTGTTGTGCCGGTGAAAGTTTGATCCATGGGATGCAACTTCATGGTTATGCAATCAAGAGTGGATTAGAAAGTGATGGGTCCTTACAAAATTCAGTTTTGAAAATGTATACTAGGACGGGTAGTGTTGAAGAAGTTGAAATCTTTTTCAGCAAGATTGACAGAAAGGATGATGTTTCCTGGAATATTCTGATTTCCTTTTATTCCATGAAAGGGGATATTGAAAAGTTAGTGAATAGGTTTAGTGAAATGCAGGGTATAGCTGCACTCAGCATTGAGACTTTAACATTACTTATATCAGCATTTGCGAAGTCTAGAGATCTTTTTCAAGGTGAACAGATACATTGTTTAGCCATTAAATCAGGTTTTTGTGATGATGTTTTGCTGACTTCTTTGTTGGATTTTTATGCCAAGTGTGGGAAAATTGAGATATCAGATCAGTTGTTTAGAAAAATTTCTTATAGAAACAATGTTACATTTGGTGCTATGATGTCAGGTTTTGTTCAAAATGGATATGTTAAGGATGCCATAAATTTGTTCCATCAAATGCAAGCTGCAAATGTTGAACCTGGGGCTGAGATTTTAAGAAGCATTCTTGATGCATATACCCAATTGGGGGCTCTGCAATTGGGTAAGGCAATCCATGGCTACTTTATAAGACACATTTTTTGCAGAACTATGGAAGAAACTACATATCTGGAAGCCTCTATCTTAAACATGTACATAAGATGCGGAAACATTTCTTCTGCTAGAGTGTCTTTTCATAATATATTGGTCAAAGATTTAGTAATCTGGACAACAATGATTGAAGGCTTTGGAACTCATGGGCTTGGTTCTGAAGCCCTAGAGCTTTTCGGTCTAATGCTAAAGGAAAGAATAAAACCAAACAGTGTCACCTTCTTGAGCTTACTGTCTGCTTGTAGCCACTCTGGTCTTGTCAGAGAAGGGTGTGAAGTTTATAATTCTATGAAATGGATATTTGGTATTCAACCTAATTTGGATCATTACACCTGCATGGTTGATCTTTTGGGTAGATATGGAAAGCTTAAAGAGGCCTTAGCCATAATTGTGAAAATGGTGATTTTTTCTGATGGTAGGATTTGGGGTGCTCTTCTTGCAGCTTGCAGAGTTCATGGAGACATAAAACTTGGGGAATATACGGCACAAAGGCTTTTGGAATTGGAACCTGATAATGTTGGGTATCATACACTGTTGAGCAATGTACAAGCAGGTGTTGGACGATGGGATGAAGTTGAAGAAGTAAGAAGAGTAATGAATGAGAAGGATCTGAAGAAGAAACCAGGGTGGAGTTGCTTTGAGGCTAAAGGGATGATCCATGGATTTGTTTCTGCAGATAGATCACACCATCAAGTGGAGGAGATTTATGACATATTGGGGTGTTTAAGTAAAATGATACAAGAATCTGTATAGTATTCTCTTGCATTTTGACTCTAGCAGAGAAGCATGAATCAACCAAACTTGAAGCCATTAAGCATTACACTAAAGATTTGAAGGTCTCTGATTTGAATGGAAATGAAGAAGTGTACTTCCCCACAGGAAAGAGAGGTTAAAATGATGGGAGATCAAAATCATTTCGGATCCAAGGCCTGTTGATGGGGCTTTATCTTTGGCTTTGATCAGGTTGGCTTATGATGAGCCTTCATATTCCTGTATCGCTCATTTCTGTGACAGAATGGATACTGTTTTTTATCGGGTACGGTTACTGCAGAACCGTTTGAATGTGAACCCATCTGTTGAAGAGAAGTGGGTCTCAGGGATGGGTGCAATTCATGAAAGTCTGAATCGGAAATGCCTCCCCCTATGTTCTGATCACATAAACGATTTATATACTGGGAAAATCACCCTGCAAGACATTGACTGCACTTCGTTTGTGGATGTGGACTGAATATTTCTTGTTCCGCTGCAATTTTTTACGTAATTGGCATTGGTTCTGGAGGCTGCTGATGTTCTGAACCCTGTTCAAGAAATTCTTGTGTATTTCTTTTCTGAAAGGAAGCCAGGTAGGTGATGTGTAAATTGTTTGCATCTTTATTGATTTCCTTTGCTACTTATGTCATTGTTATCTGTGGTGATGAATCCTTGTGGGAATTTTATTATAAGAACATAATAGAGAAATTTATTCACATAGTCATTATCCAGACCTTCTCCAGCTGTTTGGATGGTTATTTCATAACTGATGAAATTGATTGATAGAGGCATCCCTTGGTTTTCCCAACCCCGA
Organism: Fagus sylvatica; assembly: GCA_907173295.1. Taxonomy (NCBI): domain Eukaryota; kingdom Viridiplantae; phylum Streptophyta; class Magnoliopsida; order Fagales; family Fagaceae; genus Fagus; species Fagus sylvatica. Next base: position 260,529 of record OU015762.1, read on the forward strand.
GCATTTGATTTATCTCACAGCTCAGTATATTTTGATGGAATAGGATTACAAAACCATTTTGTCAATGAGAACTCTGTCCTTGTGCGTTGCTTTACGTGTCCATTTTCAATGTAGGGGTTTTTCTTCATTTTTTTTTGTTGGGTTTAAGTTTTCTGAAGTGTTTTGTGTCTCTTACATTTGATCTTTCTGGTTTTATTTGAACTAATGCTATAAAAACCTGTTCTTCCAAGCTCTTTTCTTGCTTGTTGTAGGTACATGTTAAGAGCTGTTCTCAAGTACTGCAGGGCTGTAAAATAAGCCAAGCTGCTCGCAAGCAGCTTGATTAAAGTTTGCTTGGCTCGTTTGTTAAGCAAAATGACCCGAGCTTGTACTGTGTTCTGAGCTTAAGCATCATTATGCTCAGCTCGTGAGCTCATGAGCTAGCTTGATAGAGGGTCTCCATCATAGATCTGAGGGAATATTCTTCTTCTCAAACTGATCTGATGCTTTCATTTTGGGAATCAAGCATAGACAACAGATTCTTCTCAATTTATCTGTTTTCTGTCTATGTGGGATTGATGCACCACATCAAAAATGCTGTGGGCTTTTCTTGTATAAGACGAATTTTTCCCAATGTGGTTCACCAATTGCAAACAAGAGATGAAAATAGTAGCCATTCCTCTGTCATAAAAAGCCATGCTTCCCAATTAGCAGCTGTTGGTCCCACATGGTAGAAGAAGAGCACTTGTTGAGGAGCTTTTTTTTAAGAAAAAAAAAAAATTATAATTTGCCATGCTCCCCATGGACACGTGAGAGAAGAAAGGCCATTACAGGTGTTGCTTCCTAAGTTATGCAGTAACCTTACCCTTGATGTAGAGCCCATCAGCTTTTGATGTTTAAAAATTCAAAACAGCTAGCAATTAGAAGTTTTTTGGAGCTTGCAAGTAGCGGAAGACAGTCAAGTATTGCATGAGCTGAGCTCCAACCAGAATATTGAGACTGGAATCAAGCTCGAGCCAATCTTGAGCTCTAAAATTAATTTCTTGCAAGAGCCGAGTCTGAGTAGTAGGAAGTTGGGCTTAGCTTGGTTTGTTTACATTCGTAATTGTATGATTGGTGATGTATTGGGTTACCAAAGGTGTGCAAATTCAAGTCTAAAGCACATTCATTATTTGTAAAAAAATTTGAAGGGTAATGTATGTGTACATGCTTGCATTGACTTGACAATTAATCTTCATTTTTGAAGGGTAATGTATGTGTACATGCTTGCATTGACTTGTAAATACCTCTTTTGCTTTTAGAGTTTAATCTATGTTTGGCGCTTTTGAAAATGGAATATAATTCTTTCTATTGTTTATTAAAATTTTCATTGTCAGTATTTAACACTTGTTTCCTTTTAACTGGAATTTGTGGTTGTTCGTTGTAGGAGTGGCTGCTGTGGGACTTTGTGAAAGTGTTACACAGAATAAAGAGGCTGTCTTTGAATAAGATGTACTGGATTTCAAGGTTTTAAGTAAGCAAGGATATTTAAGAAGGGAAAGTGTTGATCATTCTGTGACAAAGCAGGCAAAACTTTTGGCAGACTGACCATAAACAGATTGAAGAAAGATTCTGTTACTAATGGAGTGTAATGTTATGTCGGATTTAGAGGTTCAAGTTTTTGGTGAGCAAGAGAGAATGGCACTGTTTCATTGTTTGGCCGTTGCAATCTCGAGTTTGATGGTCGTGTGGTGAATGTAGATTATAGAAAAAGTGGGCATATCAATAATAGCAATAGATGCTTTGGAGAAATGTGGTTTCTGAAGATGGAAGGTGGTTTTTGATAAAGCATTTTGGTTAACCTGGCTCGACAAGTTCAAAACAGTATCACGGTGGGTACCTAATCTGAAGAAAAAAAATGTTTTTCATGGAGATGTGAATTAGATTATCAAGTAATCAAACAGATGAGATTGAATTGGCACTTCAGAAGCAGAAAAAAATTCTCATTTTGCTTTAGGTACAAGGTCATTTGCTTCTTTTTAGTCCAAGCACCACTGACCGGTGCTGTTGCAAGTACCATAGAATGCTATTAACTTAAGATGTATCCTTATGTGATCCACTCAAAACCAATTCTTGATGTAACCCTGTTATTTATAATATGATTCCTTTGTATCTTTCAGCAAAGGATTAGATACTAAAGATTTCCACACATGTAATTTTATTTGACACTCATAATACACAATTGCTTGTTTCTCAGAACTTACTCAAATATGCTAGAACAGAGTATGATATAGTTCACAAGGATCACACACAATAACCAACAAATTTTGCTCTTGGGGAGAGCAACTAATCTAGTGGTCGAACTATATTGTTGTGTATACCTCACATTGTATCGTTTAATTAAACTTTAGTTAACCACATTATATTTACATGATTTTTCCACATTGTCTCATGTTTCTTAAATAGTTAAACCTTCATTTATCAAACCATTTATGTAACATTCTTTAAGAAAAATAAGAAAAAAGAAGAAGAAAAAGATGGAATGATGGTTTATAGAGGATTAACCTACAAAAAACTGATATTTGAATAGTAGGACAAGTTGTAATATGCACTTAAGGAACTATAAGTTGCGTAATCCTTATGACAATGAATCCCTTTGGGGTCACCTTTAAGACCATTAAGTCTGATAATTAACGGGTTTATGTGAGACGGGAGACTCAAAGAGTGTGTGATTAGTCTGAATGAAGCTTTGGATACTTGCGTTATTAATATATATATATATAAAATCCTTTTTCTGCTAAAATCTTACCAATTCATATGGAGTTACATCTCTTCTCAAAGTGGACAGTACTTGACGGGTTCTCCCTCTCAAAACTCAAAACAAAATAAGTCTCAATTCAGTCGAAAAACACAGCTTTGTTGAATCTTCAATGTCAATATTCCCCCACTTCTCCATCATATCTTTCATCGTCTCCGCTTCTCCTCACAACTTCCTCTTCTTCTTCTTCTTCACACCCATCACCTGAAAACTCATTACCACCATCTCACACTGAAACCCTTTTCTTCTTCTTCTTCTTCTTCTTGGCTATTACATTCATGCAAGGACCTTCAAACTCTAAGACAAGCCCATGCTTCTCTCATTCTCTCAAAAGGTTTGGAACCCATCTCTGTTATCTCAAAGCTCATGAGCTTGTACGCTCAGTTCCATGACATTGACAGTGTCATCAGGGTATTTAACACCTTAGAGGAACCTCATACTATAGCATGGAATTTGAACATGAAGTCCCATCTTGATTTGGGTCTTTTTGAATCGGCTTTGTTGTTGTATAAAACAATGAGACATTTGGGTGTTGCCCATGATAGTTTCACGTTTCCGATAGTGAACCAAGCTGTTTCATCGCTTCAGAGTGATGTAATATATGGAGAGATGGTTCATTGTGTGTCAAAGAAAATGGGTTTTGGATTTGATGTGTATTTTTGCAATACCATGATTGAGGTTTATGTGAAATGCGGGTGTGTAGTTTATGCCCGTAAACTGTTTGATGAGATGTCACAGAGAGACTTGGTTTCTTGGACGTCGATGATTTCGGAGTATGTTTGTGAGGGAAGTGTGGGTAGTGCTTTCAAATTGTTTAGGGAAATGATGGTAAAGTCTGAACCCAATTCATTGACTTTGATTATAATGTTGCAGGCTTGTTGTGCCGGTGAAAGTTTGATCCATGGGATGCAACTTCATGGTTATGCAATCAAGAGTGGATTAGAAAGTGATGGGTCCTTACAAAATTCAGTTTTGAAAATGTATACTAGGATGGGTAGTGTTGAAGAAGTTGAAATCTTTTTCAGCTAGATTGACATAAAGGATGATGTTTCCTGGAGTATTCTGATTTCTTTTTATTCCATGGAAGGGGATATTGAAAAGTTAGTGAATAGGTTTAGTGAAATGCAGGGTATAGCTGGACTCAGCATTGAGACTTTAACATTACTTATATCAGCATTTGCAAAGTCTAGAGATCTTTTTCAAGGTGAACAGATACATTGTTTATCCATTAAAGCAGGTTTTTGTGATGATGTTTTGCTGACTTCTTTGTTGGATTTTTATGCCAAGTGTGGGAAAATTGAGATATCAGATCAGTTGTTTAGAAAAATTTCTTATAGAAACAATGTTACATTTGGTGCTAGATGTCAGGTTTTGTTCAAAATGGATATGTTAAGGATGCCATAAATTTGTTCCATACAATGCAAGCTGCAAATGTTGATCCTGGGGCTGAGATTTTAAGAAGCATTCTTGATGCATATACCCAATTGGAGGCTCTGCAATTGGGTAAGGCAATCCATGGCTACTTTATAAGAAACATTTTTTGCAGAACAATGGAAGAAACTACATATATGGAAGCCTCTATCTTAAACATGTACATAAGATGCGGAAACATTTCTTCTGCTAGAGTGTCTTTTCATAATATATTGGTCAAAGATTTAGTAGCCTGGACAACAATGATTGAAGGCTTTGGAACTCATGGGCTTGGTTCTAAAGCCCTAGAGCTTTTCGGTCTAATGCTAAAGGAAAGAATAAAACCAAACAGTGTCACCTTCTTGAGCTTACTGTCTGCTTGTAGCCACTCTGGTCGTGTTAGAGAAGGGTGTGAATTTTATAATTCTATGAAATGGATATTTGGTATTCAACCTAATTTGGACCATTACACCTGCATGGTTGATCTTTTGGGTAGATATGGAAAGCTTAAAGAGGCCTTAGCCATAATTGTGAAAATGGTGATTTTTCCTGATGGTAGGATTTGGGGTGCTCTTCTTGCGGCTTGCAGAGTTCATGGAGACATAAAATTTGGGGAATATACGGCACAAAGGCTTTTGGAATTGGAACCTGATAATGTTGGGTATCATACACTATTGAGTAATGCACAAGCAGGTGTTGGACGATGGGATGAAGTTGAAGAAGTAAGAAGAGTAATGAATGAGAAGGATTTGAAGAAGAAACCAGGGTGGAGTTGCTTTGAGGCTAAAGGGATGATCCATGGATTTGTTTCTGCAGATAGATCACACCATCAAGTGGAGGAGATTTATGACATATTGGGGTGTCTAAGTAAAATGATACAAGAATCTGTATAGTATTCTTTGGCTAAATTGATTAATTGAGGGGTGCATTCGAATGCCCCACGCAGAGACATTATACTGTTTTTGTCCAGTGTCTGCATGTTCAACTAAGAGGGGGCTGAATGGGAGGTCAGCTTAATCTTAATACGCAATTGGGAGAAAGGAAGGTTGATGGTAAAAGGAGATGCTGATATCCAAGTATTTATTAGAACATGAACTAGAAAGCAAATTGAAACATGAAAAGAAAACTTAGGAAACTGTTGCATTCCGGAATGGGGAAACTATGAAGGACAAAAATTGCAATGCAAATGTGCAATTTCTGGGATATGCATAATAATTGTGAATAGGCTCTAGTGTTTCATGATCTGGGAATATTTTACTTTTCTCACACTTAATACATATTTATTAGGTGATTCCAATCACTTATGGGTAATTCTAAGTGCCTTTCTAACTCATTGTCTGAATTAGTCTTGCAAATAGGAGAAGAAAGATGAAAAAAAAGGTAAAGATGATTGGTTCCCTCATCCAAAAAAAAAAAAGGGCCTGTAATGCATATATCATTTGCAATCAGATGCTCCCAAATATGAATTTTACTGGTATTCTTATTCCTTTTCAAATGGAATTATTTTTAACTTTTATTAATAAAAGAAAACCCAACAATTTAGAGTACAATCACATAAGGCATCCCCAAGAATTATAGAGCTCCCCTTGTGCTATTGATGATTTTGGCAGCCAATATTAAGACAGATCGTATGATGGTTTAGTATAGGATATTAACAAATAGATATTTGATGATTTTTCTATTAGATGTGGTTGATCATATTTTTATTCTTGAGAACTGAAGACTCCTATGACGTATTCCCTATAAGAAAGTTCCTCAAGAACAACTAACTGTTTGAAATCTTATTAGTTGTTCACTTACAACATTTTGTCACTACGATTCTTATATTAAACCTAAGACAAATTTAAATTAATCATAACCCTTGGTCACCTCACCTAATTAGATGTTCAACCTGTAATTAGATATGTTAATTTGATACGTACACCTTTAATTTGACATAAAAGTATTAAAAACATAATAAAACCCCAACTTTAACCTAAGTCCTAATCTTAACGATTTTAATTCTTTGATTACTCCAAATTCCATGTTTTTTTTTCCCAATTGGTGTTTCCAAACCCTAATTAGATGTCCCAAATACAAATTAATGTATCCAATTTGGTTAAACCCTTATCGGTTTGGGAAAACCCTAATTGTCATAATAAACCTAATACCTAAAACTCATATTTTCTTTAATCCCTTCACTCTGGTCAAACTCTAACCAAATTGGGAGTTTAAATCTTTAATTGGGACCATTACCTACATTTTTGAGCAATCAATATAATAGATTGATAGTCGAAACACAAAATCACCAATGGTCCCTAACGTTTACATAGATTGCACATTTGGTCCCTAATGTTTGAAACAGACACAATTGATCCTTAACGTTTCAAAATCGTGCACTATTACTCCTTATAGTAATTTTTAGTCCTCAAGTGTCAAAATGTGAGCGTAATTGGTTCCTATAGTAATTTTTTATTCTTAGGTAATGTGAATGGAATTGGTCCCGAAAGTTTCAAAAAATGAGTACTATTGGTACCTAAATGATGCAATTTAGGGACCAATAGCACTCATTTTTAGTTTCTAAAGTTTAAAAAATGAGCGCTAATGGTTCCTAGGGACCAACAATGCCCTTTTTGAAATGTTAAGGATCAATTGTGTACGTTTCAAACATTAGGGACCAAATGTGCCACCTATGTAAATATTAGGGACCAATAGTGTAGTTAACCCAACCCTAATCCTAATATGCAGGATATTTACTGATTTGTTAACTAGCTACTGTTAAATATTCAATTTGAGTCCTCAATTTCATGATTTATCGATGAATTGAAAGAAATTATAAGTGTAACATAGAAACCATGCCCTAAACATAACCCTACATTTAGGATTTCTCTAATTCCAACAAAAGGAATAGGATTTAAGCAAAATTGACCTCAAATCTATGCTTGAAAGATCACTTTGGTTTATACAAGTGTCTAAAACATGTATTTGGCTATTTCTAGACGTTAAGGACTTGAAAACTCTCTTTTTCACTAGTTTTTCTATAGAATTTTGCAGAAATTTTAATATTTGCAACTATCAAGGAGTGAGATTTGACATCTCATTCAAACAGGAATGGCAAGCCATTTCAAGACTCCTCTCATTCGCTTGTATCTCTCCCAGCTAATTGTATCATATGTATGCCATTTTGATTACTAGAACTAATTATATTTTAAATCAAAGTATAGAAATTTTTTTATTATTACAACTACAATTAATACCTTACACCTATAAACTGATCGCATTTTACCCATTAGAGTGAAAGAACATTTAACATGATGCCATATGCTTTTCTTATCAATAGACAAAGGATAGCTCCATGTGCTCTTATATTCCTTAATATTTGATTTCAAGAAGATAGTTCACTGAAAAATAGAGGAAATATACTGCATAATGGCAAGCTAGATTCAGCTTTATAACTCTTATAGTGCAGAATTAATCACGGCTTTGTAACATCACGTTTAACTCAATTAAAATGAGTCAAAAACTACTTTTAGATAGAACTAAACATTAACCTTCTTGCTCAGCAATGAGAATCTAAAAAAACAGGCACATCTTAACAAGCCTGCCCAAGCATGATAGCCCAATACAAAGTGTTAGAGTTGTTGTTATTATTTTTCTAGTTCACTTGTTATTTCATATGAGTATAAGGGTATTCTCGTAACCTTGCTATATCACTCTAATATAATATATGCTAAGGTGTGGGTTTGACTACTTACGCCCTAAACCTTTTCTTTCTTCTCTCTCTGTGTTCTTCTCGTAATCATAATTTATCATATCTTAAAACTCAACTTGGTATTAGAGCGTTTTGATCCAACCCTAGAAGCCATTAAATCACTCTGGAAACACTTTTCAGATAACAGCGGATGCTGACATCAGCATCTGTCTGATGACGTCATGCTGATGTCAGCGCCGGTACAGACACCTCAGTCCCGCGACCACATGGTTAGGCTCGTCTCTCTCTCCTGGTAATTATGGTGATTTTTGTGGAATTTTTTGAAGCCATTTAGAGTGACTTTTCTATTTTCCAATGTTTTTTGGATTTACCGACATAATTTTTCGATATGCAATTCTGGAGCTTTTTTGCTGTTTTTAATGGATGGGTTTTGTTCCCTAAGGGCTGGATAGGTTTATGGAGGATTGTTTTGATGGTTATTTGTTGGTTTATGAAGTTTTTTTGCTTTTTTTGAGGATTTGAGAGCTTCAGCCCCTTTGAAAGAGTGCTACGGGGTATGTTTTTTTTGTTGGGCTGTTTAAGTTTCTCGTTTCAAACCTTCAGAAGTGTAGCCTATGTGAGAGATTGAGATTTGAAGCTATTGATTGCCGTCTTGGGTCTTGGAGTTGTGTTGTTATTATTTTTTCTGGTTTGGGTTAGTTGTTTGAAGGAAAATCAATGGTTATGGTTGCAAGAAACACATCACTATTCAAGGATGATGATATGCCTAAATCTTCTTCTTTAGTCTCCAATAGTGGAGGTCGTGTTAATTTTCGTGGTGGTTTCCGTGGAGGCTGTGGTTTTCGTGGTGGACGTGGTGACAAAAGGTGTGATCATTGTGGTAAGACCAATCATACTGAGCCTTACTGTTGGGTGAAAAATGGCAAGCCAGATTATTTAAATAAGGTGATTGATGGTGCTACACGACCACAATCTACTTCTACTCCATTTGGGCATGTTGCTTCTAGGTCTGGTTCTTATGATGCTCTCATTACTCAGCTTAGCGAACTCGTCCAGCTATTGCGCGTCGCACTTTCCTCTTCTTCTGTGGCTACATTAGCTGATTCAGGTAATGTTGCAGGTGTGGCCCATTCCTCTCCATCTTGGGTCATTGATTCTGGTGCTAACAAACATATATCTGGTATATTATCTCTTTTCTCTGATTTTCTTCCTATTAAACACCATATTGTTTTAGCTGATGGCTCTTCTCGACCTGTTCTTGGAAAAGGTGTTCTTCATCCCACTTCATCATTATCCTTACCATCTAGTCTTTTTGTTCCTGATTCTCCTTTTAATTTGCTTTCTGTTAGTCAATTGACTAAAGCCTTACAATGCTCTATCATCTTTGATCCCACTTCATGTGTTTTTCAGGACCTCAAGACCAAGGAGATGATTAGTTCGGGACATGAGAAAAACGGGCTATATTACCTGGATCCTGATAATTCTGCCTCCCCCACCTTCTCGGCTTCGGCTTTGAGTGCTACGGTATCTCCTTTTCAGTGGCATTTTCGTTTAGGTCACCCTTCCTTAGCCAAACTTAAGTTTGCCATTCCTACATTGAGTCAAGTGCCCAGTCTAGAATGTGAAGCTTGTCAACTAGGGAAGCATCATCGTCGTTCTTTTTCTAGTAGTGGTCCTAGTCACCAATCTGAGTCCTTTGATTTAGTTCATACGGACATATAGGGTCCTTCCCGCATTTCTACTTTGAATGGATTTCTTTATTTTGTTATATTTATGGATGATTATTCTCGAATGACATGGTTGTTTCTGATGAAAGAGCGATCTGAATTGCCTCGTATTCTTTCCACATTCTATAATGAAATATTCGTTCAGTTTAGTAAACGCATTAAGATTCTTCGATCTGATAATGCATCAGAATATACTCAGTCTATAATGAATTCCTTTTGTGCTAATCGTGGTATTATTCATCAGACTAGTTGTCCTCACACCTCTCAACAAAATGGTGTGGCTGAACGAAAACATCGTTATTTACTAGATGTTGCTCGTACCTTGTTATTCCATATGCAAGTACCCAAACACTTTTGGGGTGATGCTGTTCTTACTGCCTGTCATCTTATAAATCGTATGCCTTTTGTTGTCTTAATCAGGAGTCTCCATTTTCTGTTTTATATCCTGAACGTACTCTATTCTTGCTTACTCCTCGTGTGTTTGGTTGTGTTGCCTTTGTTCATGTCCTTGATCCTGGTCGTGATAAACTATCTCCTCGATCTCGTAAGTGTATTTTCCTTGGATACTCTCATACTCAAAAGGGCTATCGTTGTTACAGTCCTGAGTCTCGTTGATATTTTGTTAGTGTTGATGTTACCTTTTTTTAGTCCACCCCATTCTTTTCCTCACCTGGTCAGTGTTTGTCTCCTGATCTCATCTCTAGTCGTGAGGGGGAGGGTTCCTTTTCGTCTCCTACTCTTCCAATTCCTTTGCTTTCTCCTCCGCAAGTACCTATGGCTTCCCCAGCTAACCCTCCTTTGCAGGTTTATCAGCGATCTCAAGATAGGCACATTGTATCTTATCGCCCCGATACTACATCTTCTTTGTCAGAGGTTCCTACTCCCTCATCCTCTATTCTTGAGACTGATGATTTACCTATTGCTTTACGACGAGGTAAACGTACTTGTACTCAACACCCAATTGCTCATTTTTTGTCTTATAATCGTGTTTCACCTTGTCTACATTCTTTTGCTTGTACTTTGTCCTCTATCTCTATTCCTTCCTCTTATAAGCAGGCTTTATCTTTGTCTGGATGGAAATATGCTATGGATGAGGAAATGAGTGCTCTTCATAAGAATCAAACCTGGGAGCTCACTGCTCTTCCCTCTGGGAAACAAACAGTTGGTTGTCGTTGGGTTTACATTATCAAGTACCTCCCTGATGGATCTGTTGAGCGCCTTAAAGCGCGGTTGGTTGCTAAAGGGTACACGCAGACATATGGTGTTGACTATTTAGAGACCTTTTCTCCAGTGGCTCGTCTCAATTCTGTTCGGATCTTACTCTCTGTTGCAGTTAGTCGCCCTTGGCCTTTGTATCAACTTGATATCAAGAATGCCTTCCTTCATGGCGACCTTAAGGAGGAAGTATACATGGATTAACCCCCTTGATATGTTGTTGCTGGTAGTGAGTACCTTGTTTGTCGATTACAAAAGGCTTTGTATGGTTTGAAGCAATCTCCCCATGCATGGTTTGACCGATTTAGTGCTGTTGTACTTGGGTATGGTTTCCAACGTTCTACTTCTGATCATTCTGTCTTTGTTTGTCACTCTTCCAATGGCACCATTGTTTTGATTGTTTATGTGGATGATATTATTATCTTTGGAAGTGACTCCACTAGTATCGCAGATTTGAAAACATATTTGAGTAAGCATTTCCATACTAAAGACCTAGGTGCTCTTCGTTATTTTCTTGGAATTGAAGTTGCTCGTTCCTTTCAGGGTATATTTTTGTCTCAAAGGAAATACGTTCTTGATCTTTTGTCTGAAACTGGTCTCTTAGGTGCTCATCCTACTGATACTCCTATGGACTCTACTGTTAAACTTGATGGTGAGCATGGTGAATTGTTTAGTGATGTTGGTCGATATCGCCACTTGGTTGGGAAGTTAATTTACCTTACCATTACTCGCCCTGACATTACTTATGTGGTTGGTGTGGTCAATCAATACATGCATGCTCCGCGTCAGCCTCACTATGAAGCTATTTACCGTATCTTGCGTTATTTGAAAGGTGCTCATGGATGAGGCCTATTGTACAAACCCTCTGCTTCTTTGTCTGTGATAGGTTTTAGTGATGCTGATTGGGCTGGTAGTCGTTCTGATCGGCGGTCCACTTCTGGCTATTGTACCTTTGTTGGTGGTAATCTTGTTACTTGGCGCAGTAAAAACCAAAATATTGTTGCTCGTTCTAGTGCTAAAGCTGAATATCGTGCTATGGCTCATACTGCTTCTGAGATGTTATGGGTTTGCTCTCTTCTTCGTGACTTGGGTATTGATGTTCCAACTCCTATGCAGATGTTTTGTGATAACCAAGCCGCTATCTTTATTGCTAACAATCCTGTTTTCCATGAGCGTACCAAACATATCGAGGTTGATTGTCACTTTATTCGAGATTTACTGATGCGGCAACAGATTGTCACTCCCTATGTTCACTTCGATGATCAATTGGGTGATATTCTCATGAAGCCGTTAGCTCGTGCCTCTTTTCAACGAATGTCTTTCAAGCTGGGCATGTTTGATATCTATGCTCCAGCTTGAGTGGGAGTGTTAGAGTTGTTGTTATTATTTTTCTAGTTCACTTGTTATTTCATATGAGCATAAGGGTATTTTTGTAACCTTGCTATATCACTCTAATATAATATGTGCTAAGATGTGGATTTGACTACTTACGCCCTAAACCTTTTCTTTCTTCTCTCTCTGTGTTCTTCTCGTAATCCTAATTTATCATATCTTAAAACTCAACTCATTAAAGTGAGAGTCTTGTCCCACATTGACCAAGTATTCTTGGGTTGTGCAATTTATAAGCCATGGGTAATCCTTATCTCTCAAGACGTCTTTTGAGATTGAGTTAGGCCCATTGGACTTTAACATGGTATCAGAGCCACCCCTTGGGTGTTGGGCAGACCTCCCCCCTATTGTTTGTCCACGTGTTGATGATCATGCCACACGTGAGAGGGCATATTAAAGTGAGAGTCTTGTCTCACATTGACCAAGTATTCTTAGGTTGTGCAATTTATAAGTCATGGGTAATCCTCATCTCTCAAGGCGTCTTTTGAGATTGAGTTAGGCCCATTAGACTTTAACACAAAGCATCAGGTTAAAGCATACCACTGCAACTTACGAGTTGCAATGCATCATCTCTAGCGTCTCAAGGTGTCTTCAAGCTTGGAATTTCTTCTCACACACTCTAATGTCGTTTTATCAGCAATGATGAAGAACACTGCAATTCATCATCACAAAATTACACTGGTAAAACTTTTAAGATGCAACATTTGGGGAAGGGGAGTACAAATCAACAAATGAAGCTTATTTCAAGATTTTCTTTTGTAAATTCTCTTATAAGATACTACCTTTTCTTTAACCTTCTTTAGGATATTGATAATGGCGGCATATAAACAAGAAAAACTTGATTTCATCCATGGAATTATATTTTTAAACTATGTGGTTGCAGATGTAGAATACCTTAACACTAAAATGCAATGTTCCAAACCCAGAATAATAACAACAAAGTTCACTAGAAACCAGCAGATACAGTAAGTGCCTGAGCAGTTCAATAGAGGTTTGCATTTGCCCAAGGAATCACACAAACTGCAACAAATTGAGACATGAACAAGAAGCATTAAAAAAAAAAAAAAAAAAAATTATGATGTGTATGGGACAAAATAGAAATATGTGGGCTAAACGGGAACCAAGGACATAATTCATTAAAATGAGATTTCTTAGCATACGTACATCTTTATCATCATCATCACATATAATGAATTATTATTTACCTAATTTATTTTTTCCTATAAATTTGATGATTCATTTACTCTAATTGCTCTAAAAGAAGGTAAAAGTAACAGTTAACGTGCAACAGCTTTTTCAATTAGTTCTCACACCACACAACCTATCATCCAAAGCTAAATAAGCCAGAAATCAAAGAGATTCAATGATTTCCACACAACTTCTTCATGTAAGGGAAACAAGAGCTCCTAAAAAAGATATAGAAAGTAAGGCCTTTGTTCAGGCATATAGTAGATGAACAATGATCAGAAACGTTTCCTCAAAGTAATATCCAAGCAGGTATCAATCCAATGTAACTTCAACTCCTTAAAAATGAGTCCCTATAACCTCATTTTCCTGCCAATATGACCTCCAAAAACAAGGTATATTAGAAATTAGAAACAAAGAAAAGGTCCAGCACAACTTTTTTAAAGTAAAAGATGACTATCACATACTGTTGGCACAGCATTGGAAACGCATGCGATGGAACCATTCTTGAATCCTTCACAAACACTTTCTGCAAATTACGCATGTATGCATATGTAAGTCATTCTGATGATCATATTCTATAAATGTAAAAGAACAAATAATTATATAAACACTAGCTCTGTACTACTACTATAAAAAATAGGGTCCAGGCAATCGATAGAAATATAATTTTGGATGTCAAAGTTCTCATTAATTAGCACCCAAGAAAAGAGATCTTCCACCCAACCAAACTTAGATACATCTACTAGACAGTTGACTTAATTTTTTTCTCACACACACACATTTGCAATTGAATTTACCAGCCAATAAGGGGAAACAAACCCTCTAACCGGTTATTTGAAAGCCAAGGAAAAATATAAACAAAAAGCTAATTTCCATTTTACTTTTACATATTTACCTCAACTTAAGCAAGCAGTTGTGTCAAACTCAAACCCTTTGATAATACTTTTTTCTCCAATTATCAAGTCTCAATCGACAGAAGCCAATAGTAATCTGTAGAGGCCCGTTTTTTCTCAGTCCACCGTGGATCAAATCCAACACTTCAGTGGTCCACCAGGGACCCAAAGCCCAACAACATCAGTGATCCACGGTAGACAGCACATGAAGAGAAATGGCCCAAAAAGCCATCCACAGGGCCCAAATACCAGGGCAACTAATAAAAGCCCAGCCCATTTACTCTTTAAATGGAAGTCCAACCCATTGCTTTCCAAATCTCAGTCTGCTGCACAAACTAGAATTCTGGAACAATTTGAAAAAGAGAGGGAAAAATGGCTCTCAAGCACCATTTTCCCTCCTCTCTTGGCACGGTGCTCAAGGCACTGAAGGGGAAACATTTCCAAGGCAAAAAATCAAGTTTCCAAAGCTACACTAATCATGACAAGAGCTGGTTTTCACCATTAACCAACAGATGAGCATCATGGTTCCAGAAAATGTGGTCTACGGCAGCCCAGAAAATGTGGAAGAGAGCTGGTCTTCCACACCACCCAGTGGTCCACGGCGGATTACCCAGTGGTCCACGGCAGATTACCCAGCGGTTCACAGCCAAACCCAGCCACAAAAGCAATCTGCGGCGGCACCAGCTGTGAAGGGTGATGAAGGGGATGACGAGGAAGATGATGCAAGGGCTGAAAAGACCAAGAAATCTCCCATGGCCGCCCAGATCAGTATCAACTGAAGCAAGTAATGATGAAACACCTGCTGGTCATTCTCTTTACCCACTGGTCGCGGTGGACTGCATCACAGACTGGTCCACGGCACCACCAACTGAAACAGAAATCACAACCAAGGCTGAAAAGACTCAAGAAGTCTGCCATGGCCACCACCACTCGAGAGCAGTGACCACCACAGCCCAGCACTCCGGTGGCCCCTGCTCCTCCACATCACAGAACTTAGGAAGCACGGTTTGGAGGTAGGAGAATCAATTTACTCAAATTTAATTTGGTCTGCCGCAACAAAAATGGTATCAATTTGCTGGGAAATGATACCAAAAGTGGCAAGACCAAATCTAATTAATGCAAAACACATATGAGTCAAGTCACCTTAATCATTTTAGATCATTACCGAGCATTAAATGCTCGTCACTTCCTCCCTCATAAATGACCTGAAAATCGCCGCCCACCGCAGATCAAATCAGATCTGCGGCGGATGAAAACCATCAGCTCAGCCCCAAACATTAAATTTTGTCCAATCCCAGCCCCTTTATCCCTTGGTTAAGCAATGATTCTCATGATGACGAGGATAACAAATCAAACCATTAGATACAAGCACCATTATAAATAGGGCTGGGAAAGAAGAACAAGGGGTTGGCTGGTCTGAGAATCCACATACTGAAATTCCTCCATTAGAGCTGCCTTCAAAAGCTCCAGAAATATACTTAGCCAACAGCAGTCCACGGGACACTTCCCGTAGGTCCACGGTGGACTAAAAGCACTCTTTTAGTCTGCCACAACAGCAAACTCCCATCAAACACTTAACCCAACACCAAGTACTGACTCATGTACGTTTTGCACAGTAAATGGTTCTCTTCCTACTCCAAATCTCTTAAGTTCTGTGATTTGCTCTGATTTGTTATGATTCTTTGCTTTGCTTCTGCCTTTCTTGCAAGTTGTAGAGGAAATCAAATGCTTTGTACTCAGTACCCTGATCCACGGGACTGACCCTTGATTTGTATTACTTGTTATGCACATTGTATTTTCTACTATTTGTTGTTGCTTCTTGAAAAGGTTGAATTCCTTGTATTAAGTCTCAGCCTAGGGGACCGATTTTCTTTGTCATGTGTAAGTTTGTAATACATTTCTCATGTGTTATTAACATTACATTGCGATTACTGAATGTTCTGGTGGAAGTAGAGTTTAAGATTATCAGTTTGTCTTGATCTGTGACATCAAACTCGTTAATCCACCGTAACCCCTTGTGTGAGCATTTTGTCTTGGTCTGCGGCAGCAGTTCCCTTAGTCCACCGTAACCCCTGTGTGGCATCGTATCCCGGTGGATCAGAGAGTGTTAGAGAGAAATGCACCATTAGCCTCTAAGTGATCTACCACACTTGGAGTCGAGTTTTGGGCTCAACATCCCCCACACACATTAATCCGGCCCATATCCAACCTTCTCGTGGATTGGTACGCGGCCCATCGGTGCAAGAAAATTTTGTGCATCCACATAATCAAAACACTTTAATTACTTTTTCTGTTTTCTACCTTCTTCCAAGCAACCAACCAGGTCATAAAGACAACTCAAAGCATCTAGCTCTAGAATTTCAAAGCATCTGGACAGTTAAAAAAACTAAAAAGCCAACTAATTTGATCCTAAATGATAGAACTTACCCCCAAATAATTTCTCAACTTCAGCACCAAAAATTTCCAAACAATTCATTAATTTAATAAATTTTAAATAAAAAAAGATGAGTTGGAATTAAAGCGAACCTTGATTGCAAAGTCTAGTGTTCAAGGCGTTGTGATCTTCGATCGAAGATGCAGTCCCATCGGCAGTGATTCTAATTGACAACAATTGCATTTTGGTGTAGAATGACCCTACTTTTCCATTACTTTTCTTTTTGTAACTTCAATTGCATGAATATCTGAACCGAGTGAGCTCTCTGTTCGAAATTTCTTCAATATGAATCATACACCCAAATACCAGCAGGGGAAAATATATATATATATATATATGTCCAACTGTCGAAGAAAGAGAAAATCAACAATTATATTAAGTTGAACATAGGGAAAATACCAACGTGTTGATGTTGTTGCTGCACTGTGCCACGGTTTGATTGGGATAATCTTTGTCTTTTTACTTTTGGTAAATAAAAAGGGTAGGTGATGGGCAACTAGAGGTGACTCCCATCCCTTTTTATTTTTGATAATTTTTGTCTTTGATAATATACCAAACGGACCCCAATTTTCTCCACCTCCGATTCTGGGGCAGATATTTCAATCTCAATTTGACCATTCGCATCAATTTGATTCAATGCTTTATTCCAAATGAAGCTGACATAATCGGGATTGGAAAAAGAGAACAGCCAAAGGTGATGCGAATCAAATATACCATATTTTTTTGTAGTTAGATTGCATTTTGTAGAACCCACCAGACATCCATTAACTCTAAACGAACAGCAAAGTCGAAACCAAGTATGGTATTGAAAATTCTTGTTGGGTACTAAAACGACACATAACGCAATTGCCCATCCATCACACCCATAATAAGAAGGCACTTGTATGGTCACTCTAAAACGACACACAAATGTTTTTCAAATATCTTCTTCATATAATCTGCTGCTTACAATAGTTTTATACAAATACAAAAGGTAATGGGCCTAACATAACTAATGGGCCTAACATAACTAAAAAAGGGCCCAAACTAATATCCAACACTCCCCCTCAAGCTGGAGCAAAGATGTCAATCAAGCCCAACTTGACAATAGACGACTGGAGTAGAGAAGGTCCCACAGGTTTAGTGAATACATCTGCAATCTGTTCTGATGAAGGTACGAAGGATGGAATTATAATGCCAGACCGAACCTTTCCCCGAATAAAGTGAATATCCACCTCTATATGTTTGGACCGTTCATGCAGAACAGAATCTGAAGCAAGCATAATAGCAGATTTATTATCACAAAACAACTGAGATGAATCTATTTCCATAAAGCCTAACTCATTACATATAGATCGAAGCCAAAGAATTTCCCTCAAGCTGAAGCAAAGATGTCAATCAAGCCCAACTTGACAATAGACGACTGGAGTAGAGAAGGTCCCACAGGTTTAGTGAATACATCTGCAATCTGTTCTGATGAAGGTACGAAGGATGGAATTATAATGCCAGACCGAACCTTTCCCCGAATAAAGTGAATATCCACCTCTATATGTTTGGACCGTTCATGCAGAACAGAATCTGAAGCAAGCATAATAGCAGATTTATTATCACAAAACAACTGAGATGAATTTATTTCCATAAAGCCTAACTCATTACATATAGATCGAAGCCAAAGAATTTCACATGTTCCTTGTGTCATAGCACGATATTCAGCTTCAGCAGAAGATCTGGAAACAACAGTCTGCTTCTTACTTTTCCATGAGATAAGATGATTCCCATAGAAAGTACTGAGTCCAGTGGTAGAGCGTCTATCAGTCTGAGATCCAGCATAGTCAGCATTAGTAAAACATGAGAGTCCTGATTGGTGACCAGCAGAGTAGAATAAGCCAAGACCGGGGCTAGTCTTAACGTACCTCAAGATATGATGAACTGCATCCAAGTGAGAAGTGCGAGGAGCATGCATAAACTGGCTGATAACACTTACTACAAAGGTCAAATCCGGTCTAGTATTTGTCAAATAAATTAAACGACTAATCAGACGCTAATACATAGATGGATTGGAAAGTAATTCTCCAGATTCAACTGACAGCTTTAGATTTGGATCCATTGGGGTAGAAGCTGGTCGACATCCTAACATACCAGTGACCTGAAGGAGGTCAAGAGTGTACTTTTTTTGAGAAAGAGAGATTCCATGGCGAGAGCGAGCAACCTCAATACCAAGAAAATACTTAAGGGCACCTAGATCCTTTACATCAAAAACTTTACCAAGACTCTGTTTGACATGAGCAATCCCTGGGGCATCATCCCCAGTGAGAATAATGTCATCCACATATACCAGTAGGATGATACAACGGCCATCAGAGCGGCGGCGAATAAAGCAAGTGTGATCAGAATGACAGCGGACAAACTCCATAGATAATATGACTTCACTAAAACGGCTAAACCAAGCCCTAGACAATTGTTTCAGCCCATAAAGAGACTTACGAAGGCGACACAGCTTCCCAGCATACTCCCCCTCAACCTGAAAACCCGGAGGAGGATCCATATAGATAGTCTCGAGTAAATTACCATGGAGGAATGCATTCTTGACATCCAGTTGATGAAGAAGCCAAGAATGAGAAGCAACCAAGGACACAAGAAGACGAACAGAAGTTAACTTAGCAACAGGAGCAAAGGTAACACCAAAGTCTTTGCCTGGAAACTGGGTGAAATCTTTTGCCACAAGGCGAGTTTTATACCGATCAACAGAACCATCGGCTAAATACTTCACAGTAAAGACCCATTTACACCCCACTGTTTTCTCACCAGAAGGCAAGGGAACAAGTTCCCATGTCTGAGTAACTTGTAATGCATCCATCTCTGCTTGCATGGCAGTAACCCACTTGGGATCTTGAAGAGCCGCAGACACTGACCGAGGAATAGAGACAGAGTCTATCGGCCCAATAAAGGCGTGATAAGAATCTGAAAGACCAAGATAAGAGATATACTGGGAGATAGGGTGATTAGTACTGCAAAGCCAACCAAACCGGGAAGGGGGTTGGCGAACACGAGAAGGATAATGTGAGGTGGGTGGAGACTGTATAGAAACTAGAGGAGTAGAGGACATACTTGAACCTGGTGCCAAAGGAGAATCTGGCAAAGGAGACCAAGGGCGACGAGTATACACTTGCAGGGGAGGATGAGAAGTCGGGGCTGGAGGAGAAGGAGACTCTGGAACCATGAAGTCAAAAATGGGAACTGGACGAACAAGAGGAGAGGTATCCTCTGTGGAAGGAGAAGAATTAGATACCTGCAATGGAGAGTGAGTGCCATAGAAAGGAATATCCTAAAAAAATGTCACATCAAGAGAATGATATAAATGACGAGAGATAGGATCATAACATCGATAGGCTTTGGACATAGTAGAGTATCCTAAGAAGATACACCTGATAGATTTGTTATTCAATTTAGTACGAGTGGGACTACGATTTTGGACAAAACAAGTACATCCAAACACACGAGGCAGAATTTGAAACAAAACACAATTAGGCTTAAGGAATTGAAGAGGAGCCTTACTGTGTAAAACCCGACTAGGAGTGCTTTTTATAAGATAAGCCGCAGTAAGAACAGCCATATGCCAATATGATTTAGGTACATGCATGCCACAAAGAAGACAACGAACTATAGACATGATATGACGGTTTTTACGTTCCGCCACACCATTCTGTTCAGGAGTCTGAGGACAGGTAAGTTGGTGCAAGATACCTTTCTGGTTAAGCTGGGAACAAAAAGTATCAGAAATATACTCACCACCATTATCAGAACGAATAGCACGAACAATAGTATTGTATTGAGTTTTGATCATTTGTAAAAATTGAGTAAATAATGGGAGCACATGAGATTTCTTTTTAAGCAAATAAACCCATGTACATCTAGAATGATCATCAATAAACGTCACATAATAACGATGTCTGGAAAAAGCCATAACTGGAGAAGGTCCCCAAACATCAGAATGAATAAGATCAAAAACACTTGAAGGACGATATATTCGAGGAATATAACTAGTACGAGTGTGTTTAGAAAGTTCACAGACCTCACATTGAAATTTATGATCCTTACAAGCTTTTATAAAAGAAGGAAACAACAAACATAAATACTAAAAATTGACATGTCCTAAATGAGCATGCCACAATGTCAAAGTTTTAAAAGAAAAAACATAAGAACTAGATGAAGGCAAAATAGAAGCTTGAAGGCTGGATATAGCAGGTGGAGGATCCCCAAAGTAATATAGTCCATCGCGCTCATATCCCCTGCCAAAAATCTTCTTCGAACTCAGGTCCTGAAGTAAACAATGAAAAGGTAAGAATATGACAGCACAATTGAGACTCTTAGCAAGACAGCTAACAGATAAAAGATTAAAGGCAAAGTTAGGAATATGGAGAACAGAGGACAACATAATATCAGATGACAGAAAGACATCACCCTTATGGCTAATGTGGGAAGTGGAGCCATCTACAAGACTAACAGATAGTGTAACAGGAATAAGAGGTGAAGAAAATATCGATGACTCACCAGTCATATGATCATTGGCTTCGGAATCTAGAACCCAAATAGATTCTCCAGACCTAACATGAAAAGCAGTAGGAGTACCTGTAGCAATGGTGGTAGTGGGAGCTATAGATGTATCATGAGCCTGAACAGCAAGAGAGCCAAGTTGATCCTGAAGCTGGCCAATTTGAGCCTGAAGCCTACTGAAGTCAGAAAGGGTTGCAGAGTTCCCAGTAGTCTCGGCAATGGTTGCAGTGCGGGTAGAACTGAAGTTAGGAGGGCGATTCTTATGAACAGTTTGCCGCAACTCAGGATGAAGTTTGAAGCATCGTGCTTTAAGGTGCCCAACTACACCACAATGATGACAAATAAGCCATCAGTTAAGGGAACGAGTACTAGAGTTAGTAGCAAAAGCCATCTGCTCGGCAATGACTGGAGATGCTAAGACAGTAGTAGAAATGGGGGGCCCCAAACGACGACGACGCTCATCATTATCAATCGTAGCATATGCTTCATATAAGGATGGCATAGGAGATGTATTTAAAATCTGAGTTCGAAGAGCCTCGAATTCAGGTTTTAAACCCAACAAGAACTGATAAGTGTGTTGACGACTAAGTCGTGTAACCACAATAGAAGCTGCTTCAGCTGGAAAATCACTAAGGGGCTCATACTGAGCCAACTCCTCCCAACGGGATTGTAAGTACCCAAAATAGTCTACCACTGATAGACCCAAAGCTGCCTGAGAGGCATGAGAGACATCTTGATACAACTCAAAAATGCGGGCATCATTACGAGCGTGTGCGTACATCTGACATAATGCTGTCCATAATCCATTCACTGTATCATGATACATAAACGTGTTGTATATACGTTCGTCCATTGAATTAAACATCCAACCCAAGATAGTGCAATTGTCCATATCCCATTGAATACGGTTTGCATCGCTTGCAACGGGTTGCTTCTCAATGCCCAAAAGCCATCCAGATTTTCCTTTACCCCCAAGATAAAGACGAAGAGATCGGCTCCAAGCCACAAAATTTCGACCATTCAACAAAGCACTTGTAATACGTTGAGCTGGTGCATGATGAGAAAGAGACATAGGAGATGTGGAACTAGAATCACCCATAGCTCCCAAATAGTCACAAGAAGCACACAGAATAGCTAGCAACACGACTGACCCACCAACAAAAAAATGCTACCGAAACTAGGCAACCCCAAACGGTCACAAAAAGAACTAAAAAAAATCTTTATCACGTACCAACAGGCAATAACACCAAAAACAACATGGCTGTCCCAACCAAAAAAAAAAAAGGCTACCAATAATAGTAAAAACGATCACAACTACAACAAACCCCTTGAGCACATATCAATAACATAAAAAAAAATGGTTCAACACTGAACATCCATTTTAGCACATCATAAGAGTAGCAAGGTCAGTAACAAACCTCAAGAGAGAGAAAAAAAAATAATTCGAAAGCAAAGATCAATGGGACGGCGGCACAAACAACGGCTTGAATCGCGCCTCAGTTGCGCTGTCACGGAGTTGGCGCCGGTAGGGGTTGCTCAGCCCGAGTACTCAAGCCAACCCAAAGGCTGGTACGGTGAGTCCAAGATGAAGGTGGGTTTGTGTTTGGGTTTGTGGGTTAGGTGTTTGGGTTTGTGGGTTATCGGAAAAGTGGGTTATCGGGGTTATCAGGTTTACTAGAAAAAAAAAAGGTTACGGTGAAGAAGGAAAAGACGAGGCTCTGATACCAAAATCTTTTTCAAATATCTTCTTCATATAATCTGCTGCTTACAATAGTTTTATACAAATACAAAAGGTAATGAGCCTAACATAACTAAAAAAGGGCCCAAACTAATATCCAACACCTTCCGTTGCTAAACCATTTTGGAATTTCACTTCCAGGAATAATTATACTAAATCTTTTAAGTATTGTACCACTTTCTTCCTGAAATATACAAAGCATGATGTTTAGAACTATATGTGTGCGTATGAGAGAGAGAAAAAGAGAGAGACTGACCTGAATAATGTCAACCAATTTGAAGCAATTGAGACAGTGTAAATTTAATTCGGTGTGATATGAGCTGATTGGATCCTTTTGTAGTTGTGGCAATCTTTCCAATGAGGTACAATAGTTTACATTTACAGAATAAATAGTTGATTGAACATCTGGTAATACTCTAAGCCTCTTGCAACCATCCAAATAGAGGTAATTAAGATGAGGGAGTTCAGAGATGCTTTTAGGAAGGGAAACAAAATTATTACCACTTAGAATTAACCACTTCAAAGAGTATAAGTAGCCAATATCATTGGGAATTGCCCAAATATCGCAGTCACTAAGATTCAAAACACTAAAAGAATGCAGAACTGATAAGGAAGCAAATATCACGCTAACCAGAACCTGACTTGGTGGCATGTAACAAAATGAAGATAATGCCCCTTTACATCCACAGATATATAGTTCTTCAAGATTTTTTAGGAGGACAAAGGATGAAGGCACCTCTTTTATAGTTGTTTCACTCAAATCAAGATGCTTCATACCTTTCAAATTCCACAGGTTCTCAGGCAAATTGTCAAATTTTGAGCATCTAGAAAGATCAAGATATCCAAGCGACTTCAACTTACAAATGGTGCTAGGAAGACACACAAGAATTTTGCAATCTATTAGAATCATCACAATAAGGCTGGTCAAACCTTCAACTGATGATGGCAGCCTTTTTATAGCTGTTCTTCCAAATTAAGCTCCTTTAGACCTTTGATAATCCCCAGCTTCTCTGGCAAATTTTCAAATTCTGAGCATCCAAAAAGATCAAGTTTTCTAAGCGACTTCAAATTACAAATAGTGTTAGGAAGACACAAGATATTCGCAACCTCCTAGAATCAAATTAGTAAGGCTAGTCAAACGTTCAACTGATGACGGCAACTCTTTTATAGTTGTTTTACCCAAATCAAGCCTCTCCAAACCTTCGACATTCCACAAGTTCTCTGGCAAACTCTGAATTTTTGAGCATCCAGAAAGGGAAACCAATTTAAGCGACTTCGAATTAAAAATGGTACTAGGAAGATGGACAAGTTTATTGCAATTACCTAGGTTCAAAACATTTAAGGCAGTCAGACATTCAACTGATGATGGTAGTTTCGTAATAGCAGTGCCATCCAAATAAAGTTTTTGTAAGCATTCCATGTTGCCCACAAATTCTGGAATTTTCTTGATGTTTGAGCAATGAGAAAGATTAAGAGCCACAAGAGACTCCATTTCAAACTTGCTTGGAAGATGACTTAATTTTTTGCACCATTGTAGATCCAGAAGATTATGTCTTTTATGAATTCCGATGGATGGGTGGAGCTCGTGTAAATTTTTACAATTTTGAAGAACTAATTTCTCAAGATTTGGGACTCTAGTGAAGTCTGGGGTTATAATCAATTCGGAGGAGTGAGACAAATCGATGGACTTCAACTTGTCAAAAATCTATCAAAAGGAAGAAAAAAAAATGTATGTAAAATAATTCGCTTCCTAGTGTATGTTTAATGAAATTTAAAAGAAAAGTTGTATGAGGATACTTAATAACACTTTTACCTTTATTCCTATCCAAAGTCGTTCAATTTTGCTCATTGGCAAACAAAGTTGAACAAGTTCATCTGCCTGGAAACTTAATGGCAAAGATTGTGAAGGATACTCACTCCAATCAAGAATTCGTAACTCATTAGGAAGATGTTCAGGGCCTTTTTGAAGGTAAATATTACGAAGTTTAAGAAATTTAAGATTGTTCATCTTTGAAAAGGCCTTCGGGTTCCAATGTACCTTTTTTTCTTTAGGATAAGTACTCCTCACTCTTTGCAGACTACTCATAGCTATGGCTTGAACTGCTTCTATTCCCTAATAATCAAGAAGGAATTGATGGATTGAAAAACATATTATTAGCATAACTATTAAAATTTCAAATTTGTTGAACAAGAAGATTGGATATGAGCTCAAATTCTCTAAATAAACTCTTACCTTGTTTGTTTTCAATATCTTTTCAATGTCCTTATAACGCCACAGTCTACTGCGCTTCCCAGGCTCATTAGGACTCTCTTGATCAACTATGTACCTACCCATTTCTTTAAGTAGATCATGCATCTACAATACACCCTTATCCATAATTTTCAAGAGAGATTTATTAATGAGTTGCTTGAATCCAATATTAGGGTCAAGGCCAAGAATATCTAGTATTTCTATTACATGATCTCTCTTCTCATGATTGAAGAAGCATGCAATATGAAGGAATATTTCCTTATCTGAGTCACTGAGTCCATCAAAACTTATTCGAAGTACTTGGAAAACTTTTCTCTTAGGAAATTCTTTGAGCCTCTCTAGTGTACTTTTCCATTCAATGGTACTTTTTTCAAACAAAAAAGAACCCAAAACCTCAAGAGCTAAAGGAAGACCACCAGCATGACTTAAAAAATCTTTGGATAGTTCTAAGTAATCATCTAGGACATCCTCTTTTTTAAAAGCATTTAAACAAAAGAGGCAAAGAGCATCTTCATCATTCAATCCTTTAACTTCATATATTTCATCTACTTCATGTGTCTTCAACAAATGTTCATCTCTTGTTGTTATTATAATTCTACTGCCTGGACCAAACCAACCATGCTTCCAAGCTAACATTTTTAACTGGTTTGATTGATCTACATCATCTAGAACAAGAAGAATCTTTTTATGACGAAACCTCCTCTTGATCACTAAAACTCCTTTATAAGTATCCTCTAAAATCAAAGTTGTTTCCTTCAAAATTTCTTAAATAAGTTTTTGTTGCAATTTTAGTAGACCCTTTTTTTTCAGAAACAACCCTAACATCATCAATAAAACTACAAGCTTCAAATTCTTGAGAAACCATTTGGTAAACAACTCTAGCAAGAGTTGTCTTACCCATTCCCCCCAAAGCCCAAATCCCTATAAAGCGAACATCGTTTAACCCTACAGCTAAACACGACTCCAATTCCGCCACTCGAGAGTTTATTCCTTCTAGGCCCTTCGTATATTCTGAGAATTCATAACTCAAGTTATGCGATATCTGTCCCACAATGCTTTGAATAACTTGTGAGAGAGGCTTGCAATGAAGAGAGAACAATACATACGTACATAGTGAATTTGTACCACCAACAAATAAGTAGGTGTTCAATTTTGCAAACTAAAACAAAACTATGTAACTAATTTGGGACAAGACAAAATTGAAAGAACTACAAATATGCATGTCAATCTGCCTAAGGTTCAAAATGACATAAATATATAAAACAAGATTACCATTTCATTACAGGCCATCCAGAGATATAACTCACGTGAGTCAAAGCAGCTCTCCACGTTTCCACCTTGTCTTTGAAACGTTTTTCAAGTTCAATTAAGGCATGTGCAAAAGTTCTCTTTGCTGAACGTACATTGGATGGCTCCACATCATAAAAAACAAGTAGAACTGTCATTCCCATCTCTTTCTCATAGTGAACGATCTTTGCAAGTTCATCTAAGCACCAAGTTGAAGATGGATAGTCTTTTGAGAAAATGACGATAGCAAATCTCGATTGTTCTATCTCTTTGAAGAGCTTTGAAATGGGCTTTCCCTTGTCAAGTTTTTCATCGTCCTTAAAGGTGATAATGCCCTTTTTAATCAAAGCATCGTATATAAGGTCCGTAAATGTGTAGCGGGTGTCCTCGCCTCTGAAATTGAGGAAGACATCATACTTCCATTGTGCAGTAGAAGAAGTAGAAGAAGAACTTGGGAAAGATGACAGGGCGGTCACGTCCATTGGAAATATACAGGTAAATATTGAATCACGCTACAGAACTGCATGAAATGAGAAAAGAAAAAAGAAAAAAAAAATCAATGACAACTGAAGATAAATTAGGGAAGAACAAAAAACAATTTGATGCAATGTTTTGAATCCTCCCTTCATCAGACGGTCAAACCTTACCTTTTTTTTTTAAAAAAAAATGAAAAAATCCAATTGAACTGGAGGTTCAAAAAGTGGAGGAGGCTAGCATGGCTTTCCAGACTAATTGCTTGGTTAACCACATAAACGTTGTTGAAGTCTCAGCGTTCGGAACTCGGGGAGTGCTGGTATATTTCTAACACTCAATAAATCTCACTTTCAAGTTAAGTTCAACAGAACAAGTGCATGATAAAAAGTTTAAAACACAAATGGTGGGGATGGGTTATCTCTTAGGGTGGCATACGTGTCATGGTCTACTTTGTACAATTTATTAGTCTTTGCGCAGTGCTTAACTCGTGAGGGCTCTTCTCAAAAAATCAAATAAAAAATTATTACACTTTGATAATCTTACACTTTACTACCCCATGTTTTGGTTTGTTGGATTGGAAAAAAGAAACGTCATTTAATGGGCAGTTGGGCGTGGAGTATTCGGCTCTATTGGTATGAAAATGTATATGGTTTTTTCTTGTATACTGGGGATGAATGATAAAGAAATTGCTTATCACTACAAAACAACAGTCACTATTCTTTAATTATACATGTTTTCGACTTATACATACTTTATTTATTATGTAAATTAACCCACTATTGTAACTTTTCCATGTTTTCGACTTTCCCGGAAACTTCCTCGCAATTCCTTATCAATTTTCTACAGGACAGAAACATCTTGCCTGGATTTTTCTGTTTGTGACATGACAAATTGACAAGGCTTAGGCAGTAGATTTTAGACTTTTGCTTAGTTTTACATTTTAAAAATGGGTGAGGAACTGAGGATCAATTATACTTTGTGTAAATTTTATCAATATCACACTTATATTCTCTTCATTCTTAACATACACGCCGAACTTCAAATTATTCAAATGTTATTTACTATAAAATCTATTAACTAATATTTTTAATTTTGATCATCTTGACATTTTGTAAGTACGAAGAATACAAGAACACAATATCAGTGATCGATATAGGTTTGTCAAAACCCACATCCATTCAATTTACATCAAGTATAACACTATAACTTAAATCCAACACTTTAGAAATTGTTTGGAAATTCAAACATTTAGGAACTCATACATACCTAAAGTAGTTAGAGGCTTATTGTTATCCCTTACTCTTATTTTATTAGTAATTTATTTTAGGACAAACTATACTATTAATCTCTAAAGTTTACATGGATAGCGCTTTTAGTCCATGATGTATCAAACGAACTATATTAGTCTCTATTGGTTCAATCATCTAATTCCGTTAATTTTTTTATGTACATGACTAATGAGACAATGAGATGACATTTTTTTTTAATGATGTGGCTGCTGAGTTTTTATTTTAAAAAAAAAAATGTGAAATTATAAATTACATACTCTAAGTTTGGTCAAACTTCAATTCAATTCTCCAAGTTTTGACTATTTCAATTTAGTCATTTATGTTTAGTTTTGTTTCAATTCACTTTTTCAGTCAAGTTCCTTTAATTGATTCCGTTAAGTTGATTTTTTTATTTTTTATTTTTTATATTAAAAGAATTCCCTTTTGTTTTCTTTCCAAATCCTTGGAAGAACACAAAATTGATGAAGTGTTTGGCTCTCTGATGTCCCTGGCTCTTCCTAATTTTTGGTGTTGTCCCGTTTGAAATCTCCCCCAAATTGAAATTGCAATTTGAAACCCCCCACATTCCAATGAAGTGGATGTGTTACATACTTACATGTGTACATCAACATTGTCTTCAACTCCAGCAAAGCTCACCAGAAAGTAAGCATGGTGCACTGCACAAGGGTCCTTTGAGACACTGCAAAGTCTGCATATTTTGAAAGTCGTGGAAATATGGGCTAATGAAAGATTATGAAGATTAGCTGATATCTAAGTATTTATTTAGAGCATGAACAAGGAAGCAAATTGACATGAAAAGGAAAATGTTGGATTCCAGAATGGGGCTTGTATGGCACATATCGTTTGCAATCTGACACTCCCAAATATGAAATTTACTGGTATCCATATTTCTTTTCAAATGGAATTATATTAACTTTTATTATAAAAGTAAATCCAACAATTCACATAAGGCATCCACAAGAATTACAAAGCCGCCTCGTTCTACCGATTTTTGCAACAAATAGACAAATCGTATGATGGTTTGTTATAGGAGCTTGAGTGTTCAACAAATAGATGTTTTTTCATATGACGATTTTAATTCAGTGTCTCCATTGTTAGTGTGTATGGTATTTCTCTTATTAGTGTTATTACCAGTAGAAGATCTTCACTAGAGAAAGGAGAATAATCCCAACTCAGCTGGTTAATCAAGCAATATAGATTCCCCAACTTAAAAAACCACATATTATCTAGGCAAGGTTTAGGGATCGTATAAACAATATAAAAACATAATACATAATACATAATGATACAAAATGTCAGAAACCTCAAGTAATATTTTTTTTCATCGGTCAAACATTGCTCCTTTGAATTACAATCATCATATATAACTCTGAATTGATTACAGTCAAATATCATCCTAACCAAAATTCAAAGTGAATAATCTTAGAACTAATAATGTCAACCTATGAGTGAATTTCACAAAGTCTCACCACAAACAAAACCCTCTCTTACTGACATTTTCCTCAAGTCATTTACTTACAGACCAAGTTTATTGCCAAATCTTAGAACTAATAATGTCATCCTATGAGTGAATTTCACAAAGTCTCACCACAAACAAAACCCTCTCTTACTGACATTTTCCTCAAGTCATTTACTTACAGACCAAGTTTATTGCCTAAAACATTAAATTTGTGAATATTTTCCACAAAACAAAACTGTAAAAAGTTAAGGTGGGAAATGAAAATGAAACATTATTTGACAAAAGTCGAAGAATATGTCATTGAAACTAGAGGCAGGAATAGGCTTGAACTCATAATGACCTTCCTTTGCTCCCCAAACCTGTACCAAGTAAAACAAAAGCACTCCCATTAAAGGTTTTTGCTTTAGTCTCAACCGAAACTAGTGTTGTTAAATGTTCATGACAGTAATATAGTTGAAGGCAAATTAGATTACAAAAAACTGACTTGATTTTGTGTTGTCATCATAGCCCCCTCATTATTCTTCTCCATTGCAAGTTCTGAAATACAGTAAGTCGCTCCATTCTGTCATGAAGGAAACAAAAAGCAATCACCAAATACTTGTAATTGGAAATATCACAAGTTGATGAGAAATCAACTCAGTTCCATAGGTTTAACAGACAAAATTACCCATGAATTACGAAACCCGCCAGGTGGAGTTGAACCTTCATATAAGCAGCGTTTTCCACACTCACAATGTTTGAGATATAATTTCGTCAAATGCTCTGCAATGTCCTGCACACACACAATACATTTAAAGAAAACTCAGCCAGAAGTTCGAATTTGAAAGCATCAAGATGAATATATGTAATCTCAAACTCAGGCATGAAACCTAGCTGGCAAGGACTTTACATCAAGAATCCTAGGTTATGAGCTTTCCCAAACTAAATCATTCACCTAAGAAAAAGCATATGATTATTCCATGGGCTTGACTAACAGGCGGTTCAGCCTTGTGCTGTTCTCATGCCTTGGGAAAATTCAGCTCATGCTACATCAGAGATTTTTCTATACTTATTATTCACTTAATGCAAAGGTTCCACCGACTGCGCCTATGTTAGAGCATTATGACAACAAGGGGCACTATCCTTCAGCAATTTGGAGGGTATGGGATGGAAGCACTATTCCTATACACCATGAACTATGGCCAAAAACGAAGGGAAACCACAGACACCCTGGACAAAGTTGCTGACCTGATCAACAAGGAAACAAAAAATTTGAATCTTTCGCTATTACATTTTTTTTTTATAATATAGGGAACGTTTCTAAACAAGAGCCCTTTAGACTCACCTCTAGGTAGTAAAACCTGCGGGCAACTGACCCCATCCTGTTACATTCCTTGTATGAAAGAAGTGATGCTTTGCAAATAGCTCAACAACCAATATCTTTCTTTAACCCAAAGGACACCTTAATATGGCCCATACACCTTATCAGGAGAGTTTGCAGTAAAAAAGGGCTACCATTTACTGAGCCAACTACAACACAGTGGAACTGAAAATCACACAGCTCAAAACCAATACCATTCGAAGGCCCTTTGGAAGATCTTGACACAATCTCTGCCAGTGAAATCTGAACTACATAACAAAATTACAAGTTTGGACTTAACTTGTGGATTACGAAACAGCTAGACTGGTATGGTTTGCATCGATCTCCAATCACACTCAAAACAGATGAACTCCTGCACTTATCACTTCAGCAGTCGTTAATCTCCTTGTTACAAAAACAAGAGAACTACCAAGACCAATGGACTCTTTGGTCACAACCACAAATACAAACTTGGTATGCTTCTTGATTATATGATTTATGGACTAATGCCCATTGTGATATACAACAGGAAGGGCAATTGAATAGAATGATAGATAGTACAACACAGAGCTAGACAAAAAGAGAAAACAGACTGGGGAGCTGCTGCACAAGTAAAGAGTTTTAACATGGACAGTACAACAAAAAAAATATTATTCACTCCTCTTTCTTTTATTATCAAACAGAAAAAAGTTGTGCAAACTTCAATTTACTTTTCCATTACTTTTCTTTTTCGAACTTCAATTGCATCTAGGTGAGCAAATCATGGTCCAAGATCAACATCTAAACTAAGCGAGGCTTCTGTTCGAAATTTCTCCAATATGAATCATAGACCCAAATACCGGCAAGGGAAAAAAGTATAGAAAACATTTATATTAATACAACAAAACGTTACACACAAAAGATGAGTTTTGATATGTATTTGTATATTAATAGAAGTTTAACAGAGCATTACATTTACAGGACACCAAAAAAAAACTTGATTTAATCAATAATAAGAGCCATTTGACTGCTAATTTAAATACTTGACCATTTTGAATCCTTGAGCACTTTAGCAAGAGCCCAGGTGGAGTGATAAGATCTAGCTACAGGGCTAATTCTTCAATGTTGCTTTGGTAACTATCCCTCTTACCACTAAAAACAACCAATTAGCTACAGGGCTTCAAGCTTCTTGGACGTTTGATTCCCTCCTTCCATTAAATAAAAGTGCACCAACAAGACAATAAGAAAGTTTTGTATTGTTCAACACTGTTGAAAAATATTTTGACAGTGCCAAAAGGTGACACTAAGGTACAATTAGCACAATATTTTGAAGTTAATTTTTTTAAAAAATATATAAAAAATGAAAACATAGACTTGTAATAGTAGGAAGAAAGATGATAACTTACAGGTAAAGAAGAGAAAAAATTCTCTTTGACCAGATTCCTCCAAGTCTTTGAATCCTCTTTGGTTGTGGTTCCTCATTAGAGTAGCCTTCTCCACTAGGTCCAGCCCCATCATCCTCATGATGGCTTCGCTTATTTCTGGTACTTTCTGTCACTAAATCAGCAGATCCTGATGGGGAAGACCCAGAAACTCATAGAGCATGGTGCTGTTGTTGCTGCATTGTGCCATAGTTTGATTGCGATCTTCGATGTCTTGCTCAGGTACCAAACGGACCCTAATTTTCTCCACCTCCAAGCTCAGTTGTTGATTCGAATCGTTTGATATTTTAATCTCAAGTTGAGGTGATTCAACTTTACAAAAATAAATACATTTCAACCAAATTGAGAATATTAATCAACAATTAGACCCTCAGCGCAACAACCAATTAAAGCGTAAATGATAAAACTCACCTCCAAATAATTTCTCAACTTCAGCTCCAAAAATTGATAAACAGTGCACTAAATTAATAAATTTTGAATAAAAAATATGAGTTGGAATTAAAAGCCAACCTTGAGTGCAAAGTCTAGTGTTCAAGGCCTTCTGATCTTCAATAGAAGAAGCAGTCCCATCAGCAGTGATTCTAATCAACAACAATTGCATGTAGGTGCGTGTGCAAATCATGGTCCAAAATCAACATCCACAAAGAGTGAGGTTTCTGTTCGAAATTTCTTCACGGAGAACACCCATCAAATTTCTTCAATATGTTCCAAAATTTCTTCAAACTCATAGTCATAGCCTTCTAGTTCACTTTCACTAGATTCATCAGAATCAAATATAAGTCTCTGAATCCTCTTTGGATATGGTTCCTCATTATAGTAGCCTTCTCCACTAGATCCAGCCCCATCATCATCATCTTCATCATCATCATGTCTTCGCTTATTTCTGGTTCCTTCTGCGGCTAAATTGTAAGGATCATGATGGAGAAGACCCAGAAACTCATAGAGTGTGACACTGTTGTTGAGATCTTCGATGTCTTTCTCATGTACCAAGCGGACCTTGATTTTCTCCACCTCCACGCTTTCGGTAGATATTTCAATCTCAAGTTGACCGAATCCGTTTGCATCAATTTGAGTCAATGCTTTTTCCCAAATGGAGCCATAAGTAGGGTGTTTGGAAAAATAGTAATGGTTGAAATTGAGCAGCCAAAGGTGATGTGATTCAACTATACCATATTTTTCCACAAATGTAAAGCTATGTAGATAATTATTTTGACATCCCTTGACTCCAAATGAACATGAAAGACCACAATTTCTAGGATATTGAAGACGTTTGTTGGGTACAAAAACAACACATAACGCAATTGACCATCCATCACACCCATAATAAGAAGGCACTTGTAAGTTCACTCTATGACCAGTACTTTCATAGCTAAACCTACCATTGCTAAACCATTTCGGGATTTCCCTTCCAGGAATAATCATACTAAATCTGTCTGCTATTGTACCATTGTGTCCCTGAAATATACAAAGCATGCTGTTTAGAACCGTGTGTGTGTGAGAGAGAGAGAGTGAGAGTGAGAGAGTGAGAGAGAGAGAGAGAGAGAGACCTGAATGTTGTTAACCAATTTGAAGCAGTTGAGACACTCTAACCTCAAATCAGTGTGATATGACCCGATTGGTTCCTTTTGTGGTTCTGACAATCTCTCCAATAAGGTACAATAGTTTAGTTTTACATCATAAGTATTTGACAGAACATCTGGTGATGCTCGAAGCCTCTTGCAACCCTCCAAACAAAGGACTATAAGATGAGGGAGTTTAGAGATGCTTTTAGGAAGGGAAACAAAATTATTTCCACTTAGATTTAACTCCCATAAAGAGTATAAACAGCCGATATCATTCGGGATTGCCCAAATATTGCAGTCACTAAGATCCAATTCTGTTAAAGAATGCAGACCTGATAAGGATAAAGGCAATAACAAACCCAAGGGATCATGACTTGTTGACTCGGGATAAAATGAATATGATGGCCCTTTACATCCATGGATATATAGTTCTTCGAGATTTTCAAGGAGAACAATGGAGGAAGGCACCTCTTTTATAGCAGGTTCCACTCAAATTAAGCTTTTTCAGACCTTTGGCATTCCCTAGGTTCTCCGGTAAGTTGTCAAATTTTGAGCATCCAGAAAGATCAATAAATTCAAGCGACTTCAAATTACAAATGGTACTAGGAAGGCACACAAGATTTTTGCAATAATCTAGATACAATGATACAAGACCAATCAATCGTTTAACCGATGGAGGAAATTTTTTTATAGCCGTTTTACTCAACCAAAGCACCTCTAGACCTTCGAGTTTCCCCAGGTTCTCTGGCAAATTTTCAAATTTTGAGCATCCAGAAAGATTAATATATGTAAGAGACTTCAAATTACAAATGGTGTTAGGAAGACACACAAAATGTTTGCAATCCAACATATGCAAATATATAAGGCTAGTCAAGTGTTCGACTGATGAAGGAAGCTTTTTTATAGCTGTTTCACTCAAATCAAGATCAATAAGACCTTTGAAAATCCCTAGGTTCTTTGGCAGGTCGTCCAATTTTGGGCATCCAGAAAGATTAAGATGAGTAAGGGACTTGAAATTACAAATGGTATTAGGAAGACACACAAGATGTTTGCAATTTCCTAGATGCAAACAAGTAAGGTCAATCAAACATTCAATTGATGAAGGCAACTCTCTAATAGATGTTCCATCCAAAAAAAGCATCTTTAGACCTTTCAAATTTCCCAAGTTCTTTGGCAAGTTATCAAATTTTGAACATCCAGAAAGATGAAGAGATTTAAGTGACTTCAAACTACAAAAGGTACTAGGAAGACACACAAGATTTTTGCAATATCTTAGATTCAAAAAACTTAAGGCCAGTCAAACATGCAACTGATGAAGGAAGTTCCGTAATAGCAGTCTCATTCAAAGAAAGATTCTGTAAGAAATTCATGTTTCCTGCAAATTCTGGAATTCTCTTAACGTTTGAGCAACCAGAAAGTTCAAGACTCACAAGAGACTCCATTTCAAACTTGCTTGGGAGATGAGTTAGTTTTTCACAACATTGTAGATTAAGCAAAACAAGCTTTTTAAGCATTCTGATGGATGGGTGAAGCTCGTGTAAATTTGTACACCTTGTAAGAACTAATTTCTCAAGATTTGGGACTCCAATGAAGTTTGGGGTTACAATCAGCTTTGAAGAGTCAGTCAAATCAATGAACTTCAACTTGTCAAAACTCTATTCAAAGAAAAAAAAAAAAAAAAAAGTTAGAATAATCAACTTCCTAGTGTCCGTTTATTGAAATTTAAAAGCAAAGTTGTACAAAGATACTTAATAACACTCTTACCTTTATTCCTATCCAAAGTTGTTCAATATTGCTATGTGGCAAACAAAGTTGTTCAAGCTCATCTGGCTGGAAACTTAATGGCAAAGATTTTGAAGGATACTTACTCCAATCAAGAATTCTTAAATCATTAGGAAGATTTTTGGGGCCATATTGGAAAATATTACGAATTCTAAGAAATTTAAGCTTGTGCATCTTTGAAAAGGCCTCAGGGTTCCAATGTACCCCATTGTTTTTAGGATAAATACCCCTCACATCTATGGCTTGTACTGCTTCTGTTCCCTAATATTCAAGAAGGAATTGGTGAATTACAAAACATATTATTAGCATAACTAGTAAAATTTCAAATTTGTTGAACAAGAAGATAAGTATGAGCTCAAATTCTCTAAATAAATTCTTACCCTATCTTTTTTCAATATGTTGTCAATGTCTTTATAACACCACAATCTACTACGCTTCCCAGGCTCATTAGGACACTCTTGATGAACTATATACTTGCCCATTTCTTCAAGTAAATCATGCATCCACAATATATCGTTATCTAGAACTTTCAAGAGAGATTTATCAATGAGTTCCTTCAATCCAATGTGAGGGAAAAGGCCAAGAATATGTAGCACTTCTATTACTTGATCTTTCTTCTCATGATTAAAGAAGCATGCAATATGCAAGAATATTTCCTTGTCTTAGGTCAATAAGTCCATCATAACTTATTTGAAGTACTTGGAGAACTTCTTCTCTCAGGAAATTCTTTGAGCCTCTCTAGCGCACTTTTCCATTCAACAATATTTTTTCCAAACAAAAAGGAACCCAAAACGTCAAGAGCTAGAGGAAGACCACCTGCATGACTTATAAAATCCTTGGGCTAGTTCTAAGTAATCCATATAGGGACATGCTCTTTTGTAAAAGCTTTCAAACAAAAGAGTTTATGAGCTTCTTCATCATTCAATTCTTTGACTTCATATATTATCATCTACTTCCTGTGTCTATTCAACAAATGTACATCTTTCTTGTTGTTATGATAATTCTACTGCCTGGACCAAACCAAGTACGCTTCCCAACTAACATTTCTAACTTGGTTTGAATTTATCTACATCATCAAGAACAAGAAGAATCCTTTTTATGACATAATCTACCTCTTGATCATGAGAACTCCTTCATAAAGTATCCTCTATCTTCAAATTTGTTTCCATCAAAATTTTAGAAATAAGTTTTTGTTGTAATGGAAGTAAACCATCTTTTTCAGAAACATGTCTAACATCAGCAATAAAACTAAAAGCTTCAAATTCTTGAGAAACCATATGGTAAACAACTCTAGCAAGAGGTTGTCTTACCCATTCCCCCCATCGCCCAAATCCCTATAAAGCGAACATCATTTACCCCTACAGCTAAACACGACTCCAATTCCACCACTCGAGAGTCTATTCCTACTAAAGCCCTCAATAATATCTTTTGAGAATTCATAACTCAAGTTACGCAATATCTGTCCCACAATACTTTGGATAACTTCCGACTGAGAAGGCTGCAATGAAGAGGAACAATATTTTGTGAGTTTGAACCACCAAAAAATAGGTCTCATGAAAAATATGGTAAACATTTGGTGTTCAAATTCGCATATTGAAACAAAATTATTTAAATTAATTGGTACAAGACAAAATTGAAAGAACCATTCATATATGCATGTAGATCTGCCTGAGGTTCAAAACGGAGTTACATATATGAAGTGGATCACCAATATTTAAAAGACATAAATATTTTAAACAAAATTACCTATTCATTATAGGCCATCCTGCGAGATTGCCCACATGACTCAAAGCAGTTCTCCACTTTTCCACCTTATCTATGTTCTCCTTGAAACGTTTTTCATGTTCAATAAAGGCCGGTTCAAAAGTTCCCATTTGTTTTCGAACATCAGAAGGCTCCACATAATAAAAAACAGGCAGAACTGTCATTCCCATCTTTTTCTTGCAGTCAATGATCTTTGCAAGTTCATCTAAACACCAAGTTGAAGATGCATAGTTTTTTGAGAGAATTACAATAGCAAATCTCGATTCTTCTATCGCTTTCAAGAGCTCTAGTGAAATGGTTTTTCCTTTCTTAATTTTTTCATCGTCCTTAAATGTGTTAATGCCCTTTTGTCTGAAAGCATCATATAGAAGGTCTGTAAATGTGTTGCGGGTGTCCTCGCCTCTGAAACTGAGAAAGACATCATACTTCCTTCGAGCAGTAGAAGAAGAAGTAGAAGAATAAGTTGGTAAAGATGACGAGGAGGTCACGTCCATTAAATCCATTGGAAATAAACAAGTAAATATTGAATCACGAAATAGATCTGCACGAAAAGAAAAAATAAAAAATAAAAATCAAATACAACTATTTCATGCAAGTTTTGAATCCTTTCCTTAATCAGATCGATCAAACCTTACCTTTTCTTTTCTTTTTTTTAATGAGAAATTGAACTGGAGGCTCACAAAGTGGAGGAGTCCCTCAAGTCAAGGCCAATCTCACTTTCAAGTTTCAACAGAAGTAGCTAGCTAAACTTGGCTGGGTTTGTTGATAATTTGATTAAAAGTTCAAACACAAATGGTGGGGTTGGGTTCTGTTATGTGTGTGGTTTATCTCTTAAGGCTAAATGGTGTTTCAGACTTTTGAGGAAATTTCCAAGAAACTTCCTGTGCTCATGTCATTAGGCTAAAGACTCAATCAAGCGAGGATGGCACATGGGAGGCATTTTTTATTGGACGCTGCTACTTTCACACCATGGTGTGAAACAGTATTTTCACACCATGGACGTGGCAGTTTATCATTGGGTCACATTGCAGATGGGTCCTATAGGTCCCACAAATAAAAAAACAGCTAAACACATGAAGAATAGAGTTATCCTTGTTGCCAAACACTGTAAAAATTGTGCACAAATTTGTGAAGCAGGTGATCAGCGTTTCTTTTTATTTATTTTTTCTCTCCGTCTAGTCTTCTTCTTCATCACGCCATGGCCAACTGAAACAGTAAGCACAAAGGCAAAAAGAAAACACAACTTAGCCAAGAAAATCACGTCAGTTCAAAGGTTGGATTTTTTAAGTTTTGCTAGTTATTATTTCTTACCAATAATTATGAAATTGTTCACATTTCTTGGCAAACTTAAATGTTCAACCCAAGTTCCAGGAATTGTTCACAGCTTCCAATCAAGAGTCCACATCTTCAAACAACATTTCAGACATTGTTTGTGTAATTAAATTTACATATATTTGGAATAAGGTGAACACAGTCAGTAAGAGTCCAAAGCGAAAAGAGAGGAAGAAAAAAAGAAAGAATGAAGATGGGAAGAAATTGTTTCTGAAACGTAGAGATTGTGGTGCAATAGGAGGAGGAAAGGGAAAAAAAAAAGGAAGCAAAACAAAGAAGATAAGATAAGAATAATGATAAAAGAATAAGAAAATGAGTGGAGGAGAATTAAAAAGAGTTAAAGAATAGGAAAAAAAATATCTTTGGCAGGTGGGCTACGGGTTTGAGTGGAGATATGGAGTATTAATTGAGCTGACAAGTATTTACACAACAATGCTACAAACAAAATATTTTCGCAACAATTTCACATTAATATTGAGTTGGTAGATTTTTATTAGTTCTCGTCTAGACCCACCAATTTCATCACTCTATTATTTACCATTCATAGCTTGACACCTCAACATTATTATGAACGTGTTGTGTCCTTAACTTTATTTTTTAGCTAATACATATGTATTAAAAAATGACAATAATTGATTGTGAATGCTCTTAGAACTTGGTTTAGTTGTACGTGCCACATTTGAGACTTTTATTTATTTATTTATTTTTTTAATATACCATGAAGTCATGAACAACCATAGGTTGAAATTAAGATTATAGAAAAAACCAGTGAACATGATATGATACAAAAGATGAATTCTATTAGTTGTTTATAAAATTTTTATTGATTTGTATGAATGAGATTTCTTTTATCCTATAGATTAATCCAAACAATAAAATTAACAAATGATAGGATTTTAAATGATGTGGATGTAAATCCCATCCTTTTGTGAATTTATGTGAATTTATCAATTTCTTCACCCAAACATAGGGCAAGAGTTTATTTATTTTCCTTACTAATTTGCTTCATAATGAAAACATGCATTGATTCTTATATGATTCAATACATCAACTCTTATCTTGTTAATATTTCCTAATGGTGTGTAAAAGTGTGTTATTTGGTTGTGGGTTTTGGGTGTGTACTTGGCCACCCACATCATCTTTTCTATTAATTCAAGTTTAAGCTTAAGCTTCACCCGCAACACCTTTTTTATTCTTTATTAGTGTGTGGCTTTTAATTTTGTTGTTATATGGTTATAATATTATTTTACTTCTTATTCGTTTGTGGATTATTAATTTAATTATTTTGCAAGAAAAAAAAATCATTTTTAAAGTTGGCATTTCAAGAAATTAATTGATAACAAATCCAAAAGTTCTAACGAACAAAACGACATATTATGTGATTAAATCAGATCACCGGATTGCAAGATCAAGCCGAATCAAGATTTTAACACTTAATATACATCCCCTTGATTACGGTTAATTGATCACGTGATTATGACTAATTAATTATGATTGGTTAGTCAAATAATTAATTATAATTAATTATGTGTTATAATTCCATTAGTTTAAAACTTAAAACAATGGTATGCATTCATCTATTGAATAATTCCACTGATAATTAAGATATTTTGAATGTGGCTCACTAATTATTAAGATAGTTTGCTCTATAATGAAATTCTATTACAAATAAATAATTTTTAAATATTTTTAAATTAAAATTATATTACTATATGTTTGTTGAATTTTAAAAAGAGATTTCACAATATATTTTGTTTATTTAATCATTTACTATAAACTTTGGATCTAGTTAAAAATAAAAAAAATGTTGGGGCACATTTGATGAACCTTAGAGCCTGGTGATTCATGTACATCACAAACTCCCTATGGATCAACTAATGCTCCCAATGCTTTAGACTTCATACCACGACATACAACTCAAGCTCATATGTTGACCATTTACGTCATATCTCACAGAGTTTCTCATTGAAAAAGGCCAGTGGCTTGCCTTTTTGGGAAAGTACAACTCCTATCCTAACGACTGAGGTGTCACACTTTACTTGAAAAAAAACTTCTCAAAGTTAGGAGGGCTAGAACTAGGGCGGTGCTCAACTTCTCCTTAATCAATGCATAACTTTGTTATGCATGCTTCTCCCCCATGAAAACTTTCCATTCTTTAAGTACTTAGTAATGGGACCACTATACTATTGCAATTCCAAACAAACTTTAACAAGTATACAGAAGTTACTTGATTTACTATATATATATACATGTCTCCAATTATTTCAAGTACTATTGTTCTTAAAAGTTCACAACCATCCTTAATATTTCTATTTATTTTTTAAATCTTCTATATTTAGTTTTTTCAATTAAAATTGTCTTACCATAGACACTATTTTTTATTTTTTATTTTTTAATTACGAATTTTATGGAGAATTAGCCGACCTAAAAAATATAGAGAATTTGTCAACCTCACACATATCAAAACTCCACCATCTCTCTAGTCACAAAAAGGACATTGATAACCTTGCCATCTTATTGCACACCATCATTGACTTTGATACTACTTGATAAGGAGGTAACAACTTAAGAAAACTCCAATTGAGACGTTAATATAACATATAAGGACCACGCATAACCCAAAATCTTAAGCCTATGACTATAAGCCTAATTATGTTATATTAATTACTCAATTTCTTAACTTTTTCTATCACACTCGTATACCCTGACACTATACATGTAATGGAATTGATTAATTATTCGGTGAAAGCGATTATGATAGAATGGAATGGAATTGAATAAATAAATTATGAATGAGTGGAAGAGAATATTTTGTGAAAAATGTATAAATTTTATAACAACATTAGTATTATATCCCTCATATTATAAAATGGTGAAAAATTGGTATTTATTATATTCTTATTATTATTTTCACATGACAATAATAATAAATTATTGCTATTATTATCATTATATAATATTTAGAATAAAATGAAGAAAAAGAAGGTACTAAAAGTAAATTGATTATCACGATGACTTAAAACTATAGCTCAATACACAAGCACAAGAAAGTTTAACATGATTTTTTTCTCTTTTTTATTTTATTTTTTGTTTAAATAACGTTTTGATCCTCAACCTTTGACTTTTGTGTCAAATTGGTCCTAACCTTTCAACTGTGTCAAATTGGTCCTCAACCTTTCAACCTTGTGTCAAAATGGTCCTTACCGTTAAGTGTTGGATGGAAAATACTGATGTGGCTAACGTTTTTTTTTTTTTTTTTTAATATTAAAAATATCTGACGTGGCATGCCATCAACTCAAATTTTAATAATAAAAAAATATCAACTCAAATTAAAAATTAAAATAATTAATATTAAAAAGTTCAAATTTTATATATAAATATATATATATTAAAAAGTCCAGAAAATATTTATTTTTTCTTCCAAAAAAAAAAAAAAGCAAAAATTGAATTTCTTTTTTTCTCGAAAGTCTGAATTGTCATGGTCTTGTACAGAGACATCTCCAATTAGGGGGGTTTCAGAATTGGGGATTAGGGTTAGGGTTTGGGAAGAGAAGGCGGTGGGATTGTGAGTGAAGAAGATAAGATCACCGGAGGTAATAGCGAGGGATTGGAGCGAGGCTTGAGGAGAGGAGGCGTGGAGCTCATCCTTGCGGTTTAAAGAGAGATGAAGAGAAGAGGAAGAAGAGGATGGGATTGATTGGGAGAGAATTTGTTGGTGCGGCTGACCCCAGGTAAACCAGTTTGGGCGTGGTAGTGGCGGCGACGAAACGAAGGTCCGGTGGGGGTGGTGGTCGCGAAACACAGATCCGGTCGGTCTCCTCCTCTGGCTTGAATTGCTCCGCCGAGTTCGAGGATTGCATGTTCTCTCTCTCGCTTTCTCGCACGTATCGAAGAACTTGTGGCTGAGTCAGGTCGCCGGTGTGAAGGGATTCTCGAGGGCGGCTCCGACGAAGGGGTTATTTGCTCTGTTTTTGGGGATTTTTGGGTTTAATGTGGATTTGTGGGTTTGATGTTTTTGGTGTTCATGGAATTCTTTAACTGATTAAGTGTTTATGGATTTCTGGTTTGGATTTTTGTTTCAATTTTTTTGATCTTATTTCGGTGATGTTTTGGTGTTTTCATTAAACTATATCAATTTTGTGAAGGGATTTGTTTGTTTTTGTGAAGGGATCTTATGTTGGTGTTGTTGGTTTTACGAATCTGAAATACAACTGGGTTAGTGTTTTTCAATGTTCTTCATAGTTTTTTTATTTTTTATTTTTTATTAATTCGGAAATAATTTTGTAGAGAGGTTTTTAAAAGAAAAGCTATAAATAAATAAAATGAAATTTATTTTTTAACGGCAGCTCATTGAATTAATGGAGGAATGGAATTTAAATGGAATCAAACTTAGAGGATTAGTGAGTTTGATGATCAGATTATTTTTTATTTGTTTATTTTAATTTGAGTTAGTATTTTTTTATTATTAAAATTTGAGTTTGATGATCAGAATATTTTTTATTTTTTATTTTAATTTGAGTTGATATTTTTTTATTATTAAAATTTGAATTGGTATGACATCTCAAATTTTTAATATTAAAAAAAATCGTTAATCATATCAGTATATTTTATTCATCATTTAACTGTAAGGATTATTTTGATAATAAAAATTTGAGAATTAATTTAACAGAATTAAAGGTTATAAACGAATTTGACAAAAAGTTCTTAGAAGTATTTAAACCTTTATTTTTTCTAAAAAGTTAAAGAACTCGTAAATCAGGGTATGTGCGGCTGTGCCTTTCTGGTGGTCTGCCCAATGCCACTCAAATATTAAAAAAATAAAAATGTTTTACAATAGAGAAATGGTAAGAGCATGACCAGCAG
Organism: Fagus sylvatica; assembly: GCA_907173295.1. Taxonomy (NCBI): domain Eukaryota; kingdom Viridiplantae; phylum Streptophyta; class Magnoliopsida; order Fagales; family Fagaceae; genus Fagus; species Fagus sylvatica. The sequence continues at coordinate 304,346 of OU015762.1, forward strand.
TAGTGTAAATTTGCTTTGTATCTCTATAAATAGGGAACAAACCCAAAAAATCCGCTCCAGCAGTCGTCCATTTTAACTCTCTATCTTCAAATTTTTTTAGAAAATGAACAGTAGCTTTTCACAAATGAAAAGATACTGTTCATTTTCTATCCGATTAAACTGATTAAAAAATTACACGCGGGACCACCAAATATAAGTAGTTTATTTTTTCCGAAATTTTCATTTCAACGGATTTTTTTCTCTCTCTTCACTCCGATCTCTCTCTTCTCTCTTCTCTCTGTGCTCTCGCTCTCTCTGCGTTTTCTGTTGAAGCACGGCGAGACCCACGGCAGCCACCACCTGAAACCGAGACCCACGGCAGCCACCACCTGAAACCGAGACCCATGGCGAGGCTTTTTTTCTTTTCTTTTCTCAGCAGCCACCACCTGAAACCACCAGCAGAGACCCACGGCGAGGCTTTTTTTTTTTCTTTTCTCAAATAACTTTCCACCACCACCACCTGTGAGTGAGGCCAACCGGTCCAAGGAGAGACCCACGGCGTGGCTCTCTTCTCAGATCTGGACCCACGGCGAGGCCAGCCACCACCACGCCGCGAAGCACGAACCACCTTGCCGTGCCGATCCCACGGTCTGGAGGTGGTGGAGCCTTCCGATCTCCACGGTGGTTTTTGGTTGGGTTTTCTGTTGATTTTTGGCTTGGGCTTGGGTTTTTCCGGTTGGGTTTTCTGGGTGGTGGTGATTTGGTAGCTTGGGGTTAACGGTTTTCTGTTGTAGTGGTGATTCGGTGGTGGCTTGGTGGTGTTTCGGTGATTTTCCGCTTGGGTTTTCTGTTGAAGCACGGCGTGGTGGTGGTGGTTTTCTGTTTGGTTGCTGAGAAATAAAATATTGTGGTGGTTTTTGGTTGCTCTGGTTGATTTACGGTGGTTGTGGTGGTGGCGGGGTGGGAAGGATTACACAGTTGGTTATTTTTGGTGCGAAAGAAAAGTAAAAAATATAATATTTAAATGTGGTAAAATAATAAAAAAGTATATTTATATAGAGTAGAGAGTGAAATAGAGAATACTGTTGGAGTGAAAATAAATAGAGAGTAGTTGATAGTGTAAATATAGAGATAGAGTAGATAAAATTTTAAAAAACTGCTGGAGTTGCTCTAATGAGTGGCGGGCATTGTTTTTCCCCAATAATTTTCACTCCACTCCTGCCCTTTTTTTATTTTTTATTTATTTATTTATTTTTTTCAGCCTAGGATTCCCCAATCCTCTCCCCCCCACCCCCCCCTTTTTGTTTTCCTCTGTAGAAGATTGAGCCATCACTTTTTCTTTTCTTGCCCTAAAGCTCGCTCAACAACTTCTCCTTGATTTTAAGTTCTCTGTATCTTCTTCTCACTAAAATAATAGCTTTGACCAGGTTTAGCAGAGTATCTTTGTGAATTTTTTTTCTTTAAAAATTAGCTAAAAAACACGAAGACGGTATCAGGGATTGGGATTGGGAGAGGCAGTGGGTTTTCTTTGTTTTTAAAGTAAAGCTTTTTTTCTTTTTTCTTTTTTGGGTTCAGTGGGAGAAAACAGTTATATAGGAAATCTTAGTTCAGATTAGTTCAAATTTCTGTGTGAGAGTTTTGGTTCTATCTATGTTATTCTGCATATATCAGTTAGTTTTTACAGCTTCACCAACCAATAGCTGAGGCTGTGTATCTATCTCTTAATTTTCTAAGTAAGCCAAAATCTCTCTCTGTCTCTCTATTTGCTCTAATTTTTGTAATTTTTTTTCCCCAGATCTATTGCTTGGCCGAAGCTTCAAGGTGGGGTCTTCACATGTTTTTTTTTTTTTTTCTTCAGGGAGCAGTTTTCAAGGCAAAAGTAGTGAAAAGTTTTCTTATTCCTTGTACAAGTATCTCAGTTGAAAAGTCGTTACTGTGAGTTTACTGCTCGCATATCCGTCTTTCAAAGTGGTTGGAGGATTTTGCAGGATTCTAAATAGAAAAGGCAAGGTATGCTAAATATCAATTAATTTTGGCACTGTATGTTGGTTGATAAGTAATGGTTGGTTGCTATGTTAGTTTCTGACTTACTTGAATGTTCATACTATTTTCCAGAATATGTGAATAATATTGTCCAAACTTAAAAATAATTATCTACACTTTCTATGGATGTTACGTTTGTTGTTGATATATGTTGATTTACGTTGGTTGTATTGATATATGTTGGTTTCTATGGATGTTATGAATTTAAATTTTGAGTGAAGTAAATTTCTATAAATTATGTTAATCAGTGTTGATTTTTATGTACTTTTGCTTTATGTTGGTGTTTTGATTCATTAAATGTAATTGAGATGTTAGTTGTTGGTTGATAACTCAAATGTAATTGTTAGTTGTTATGTTGGTTTCTGGGTTCATGTCAATGTTCATACTATTTTCCAGAAAATGTGGATAATATTATCCAAACTTAAAGATAATTGTCCACATTTTCTATGGATGTTATGGATGTTACGTTGGTTGTTGATCCATGTTGGTTTCTATGTTGGTGGTTGGTACATGTTGGTTTCTATAGATGTTATGAATCTAAATTTTGAGTGAAATAAATTTTCATAAATTATGTTAATCAGTGTTAATTTTTATGTATTTTTGCCTCATTTTTTCCAGCTCTGACTGTGGGATTTTCATGTTGATATACATGGAATTCTTGATTTTTTTAAACAAGATAGTACAGTTTGGAGAGGTATGATTTTCACACCTTCATTTCATGATGCGTTAATGCGTTCATTTTAAGTCAAAACAACTAACTAACCAATAATTTCTAAATGTCTTTTATGTTTTGTAGGATGATTGCCCAAGAATTCGGCAACGCATTCTGCTGGAATTATATTACAATTCCTTGCTGTCCAAAGCTGTACAAAGCTAAAACTGCCGTGCTTGCTGCCCAACATATAGTTTTATGTTTTGATACACATTTGTTATTTTTGTATTTTGCTATACGTTTATTCTTTTTGTATTTAAAATTTTGGTTGCTCTATTTTTTCTATACTTGAGATTGTATTAAAGGTAGTCAACAGAAACAATATCTTATTTTTTTGTAAATGGAGTAAATAAATGAAATGGTGAAATTGGTTGGAAATATTTGCGTATATTTTAGGTTACCCATGAGTTTCTTTTATATTTAATGTTACCAGGAGCAACCTATTGCCATTGGAATCTTCACATTACTCGTTGTGAAAGATATAAAAAAAGAATGTCTAAAAATGTTTCCAAATTGTGGTGAAACTAAATATGTTCAAACAAATACCCAGGAGCAACCTATTGCCATTGTCTACATTGGAAATAATAAAGTTTGGTTTTTTTTTATTTTGAAGTGATTTTGGTTGGTTGAGATAAAAAATAATAAAATTGTTACAAAGATGCTAAGAAACATGTTTAATAGATGCCAAGAAACATAACCAATTCGTATGAACATGTTTAAATGTTCATACAATTTTCTGGAAAATGTGGACAAAAACATGAAATTATGGACAAAAATTTCGAGTCTACTTATGAACATTTAAGTGAATCCAGAAATGTTCATACAATTTTCTGGAAAATGTGGACAAAAACATGAAATTATGGACAAAATTTTCGAGTCTACTTATGAACATTTAAGTGAACCTAGAAATGTTCATACAATTTTCTAGAAAATGTGGACAAAAACATGAAATTATGGACAAAAATTTTGAGTCTACTTATAAACATTTAAGTGAATCCAGAAATGTTATATAATTTTCTGGAAAATGTGAACAAAAACATGAAATTATGGACAAAAATATGAAATTATGGACAAACATTTCGAGTCTACTTATGAACATTCATGAACATTCAAGTGAACCCAGAAAGTGTATTTCATGTTTTTGTCCATAATTTCATGTTTTTGTCCACATTTTCCAGAAAATTGTATGAATATTTAAACATGTTCATACGAATTGGTCATGTTTCTTGGCATCTATTAAACATGTTTCTTGGCATCTTTGTAACAATTTTCTTATTTTTTATCTCAACCAACCAAAATCACTTCAAAATAAAAAAAACCAAATTTTATTATTTCCAATCTCAACCAAAATCAACCAAACCCTCAAAAAAATATTAAACCCAACAAAACCTTCAACTTTTATTATTTCCAAACCCTAACAAAATCATCCAAACTCTCACAAATACAATCAAACCCCAACTTTAAACATCAAAACTTTGTTATTCCCAAACCCAAATAAAACCCAAGTCTTTAAATCCAAATCAGATCTCAAATCAACACTTTCAAACCCCAACTCTTTCAAACTCCAAACTTCAATAGAGGAAAAACCTTTGGGGGAGAGAGATCCATGCCTTCATGAGGACAGATTGGGGAGAGGAGAAGCAGAAAATTCGGGAGGAAAGAGCAGAGCAGAGCATTCAGGAGGAGAGAGAAAGTTTATGAAAAAATGAGGAAAAATGGGTATTTGGTTATAGGGATAGTGGAAATTGGAATAACAAATCGGAAATAAGATGTTTGTCTTTAGTGGTGGTGTGAAAGTCACTGTTTCACACTCGGTGTGAAAGAATCATTTCCGTTTTTTATTTAACGCTTGAATCACACTAAAAAGGTCGTCTTTACGTTGAATTTCGAGCTCCATTTTCTTTTTCTCTCCACAATCAAAGGGCTTGATGGGTTCCAGTCTGGATAAGTACAGAACTAGGCTTTTTTTTACACAAAAAAAAAGTGCCAAAAAAAATTGAATGAAAGAAAGAAGGAGAAGAAAATTTGTCACACAGTGCCTATATGGTAAAAAATTAAAAAATAGTATTTGATTTGAAAATAAATTTAATAGTAGAGCATTAACAATTAATTTTATCAATCTCTGTGCCACGCCATCTATTTTCAATCATTCATGATAGAAATTCTAATCTAAACTCACACACACTAATATTTGAAGACCCCAGGAATTGAACCCACACCCTCTTAGAGGAGTGAGGCTTTTTGAAAAGGGAGATTACCACTGGCTGAATACCCAAGTGGCAACCTTTACTCTTCCTTCAATCCTTTCATCTATTGATTCTATTTATAACTCTTCTTGTTCTTATTATTTTTTACCTTACAGTTATTTTTTTCTCCAAACATTATTTTTTCTTTTTGGACTATTCTTAACCCAATCTTCTTTTCTATATTTGCTTAATATTTTCATATTTTTAGTCATTTTTCACTAGGAAAAAAAATGGGAAAAGAATTAATGAAATGCCGTTTAATTAATCCCCTAAGTTTGTGTGGGAACCAGTAAGACATCATTATGTGGGGAGAAAATCAATGGAAGGGAATATCTCTAAAGATCATTGTATATTAGTTCTCCTTAGGTATTGTTGTGTACAGAGTTGACCTCGAGGTTTGGGTGCTCAAGCCCATCCCGATATTTGTTGCCTACTTATTATTAAATATTAAAAAAATAACATAAAAGTTAAAAAAAAAAAATGTAACCTTGAATACAATGTTTTATAATTAGCACAATCTAATTCAAAGAAAACAACTTATCCTTGCATTTTTTGAAGCATATTTTTCAATTAAATAATCGTACTTTAACTTATCCAAATACTTATCTCCAATTAGGATCATAACCAATCCACTTCATTTCTCATTTCCTTTTGTAATGGCTCTCTCTCTCTTTCTTGTAAAAAATATAATACACTTGCATTAAAAAATTTGAAAATAAACCATTTTTACAATTTTCAATAACAATATATATATAGTTTTGTAGATAAGAAACTTTTTAAATCAATTGACTTTATTAACACCTTGTACATAAATGTTGTCTTCTCACTCCCTATTTTTTCTTTCCCTTCCTTCCAACTCCACCCTTTTTTTTCTCAACTATTCATTCAACCCATGCATTCCACTCACCTTTCTTTTCTTTCCCAATTTTTTTTTTCTTTTTTCTCCTCACAATTTTTCCTCACCAAGCCCCTCCCCTTTTTTCTCTTTTACCCTCAATATTTCACCCCCCTACCACACACGTTCAAACCATAGTTGTGAATACTGTTATGGTGTCCGTTTCGATTTGTCCACTGTCATGGAATATTTTAGTACCGGTCAAATTCGGCGTTCCATTTTGGGTTTACCGCTAATATCTATATATTAGTAATACTAGTCGCAAACCCGTGGGATGCACAGGAAAACTATTGAAAATGAAATTGTGAAGATTTTTTTTTGGATTCAATCACTTAGTCTACTGTCAGTTCAAGTCAATTATTTTTTGGAAACACTAAACCCATTTAGTATTCCACAAAAAAGAGCCTCTGGAATACCAAATTTGATTTTTGCTAATATACTAATCGTAGTCATTTTGCAAGATATCATTTAAATTATAAAAAATTGAGCAATCATATAATAAAATAAAACACAAAATAAAATTACTATCTAACAAATATTATAATTATGCTAGAAAATAAGCCTTAAAAGTACACAAAATTTAGCAAATTTATTTCTCTAAAATGTATATGAATGTTTCATAATATATTGTTCATATTACAAAACCATTATTGCAAGTATAATTTTCAAAAGAAAAAATGTAAGAATATTATAAGAATTCTTTATTTGTTATTTTACTTCTTGTTCTATTGCTCCGTAGTGTAATCTGATTCAATAGTCAATGAAGGCGCAATTCCACCACACAATATGGATGCAAGTGATATGATTTTTTGGCTTATGTTGCACCTATATACTACATCTGTGATACCCCGCATCACTTAATGGTTTAATTAATTATATTGGTTCAAAACTAATAAAGGATTATAAGTTTAATAAATTTATGTGGTAAGTAAATTTAATTTGGATTATTATGTACACATCAGTAATGAAAATGGATATAGTTTAATTATAACTAAACTATAATAAGGCATCAAGGTAGTTACTAGATTACAAGAGGGGTAAAATGATTATTTCATACCTAGTTTTGAAGTCCAATAGAAACTAGCCATTTGGAAAAGCTTTACACTTACCCTCCCATTGCATATTGACACATGGCAAGCACTAATAACAAATCCCCTCTCTTATATTGACCGGCCATGCATTGTTCACTCATTTCATTTCATTTATTTTCAAGAAGAAAGAAAGGGAAAGAAAGAGAGAGAAACTCTCCTTCTGCTGGCCGAAAATCCTTGGAGGAAAAACCCTCCATAGTTGCTCTCCTTCAAGCTTCCCTCCATCAAGAAAAGGATAAGCTCTTGTTAGGGCTTATATTCCCAAACCTTAGAAGGTAAATTCCTCAAATTCTCTAGGGTTCCATGGAGTTTAATTGGGGGTTTCAACTGAAATTTCATGCATGTGATAGATTAGGTGAAATCTTAGCTTTTCATGTATGTTTTGAAATGGGTATAGTTGAAATTGTTGGTTGATCTTTCATGATTTCTACACTTTGAGGTTATGGGTTTGTAGAAATATGATTTTGGGTTAGGGAAAATGAATTTTTATGGACATGCATGTGGGATTTGAAGTGGTAGTTGCTGGAAATTTACTGCTCTGTCAGGTCTGCGTGAACAGTAAAATTTCGTGGAAATTCTGTTATTTTTGAAAATAGATATGAGGAAACGGTTTTCTCTAGGCTAATCTATCATATGTCTAGTTTATGTATATGAAATTTCATAGAAAAATATTGAGTTTTGATAATTATTTGTTATTTTACAAGAAAACTGTGCAAATCTGTCCATTTGACAGATTCTGTGTTTGTTAGTTAGAAATTGCATAATAAATCCAATATTTGGAATTTAAGTGATTGGAGTATGTTTCTGGAACCCTAGGATGTATATGTTATTGATGGAATTAGCCTCATATGATTTTAGTAAATAATGAATTGTGGGTACTGATTCAAAGTCACTTTAAAAACTGAACTGACAAATTTGAGTTCATTAAAGTACCAGAATTTTAATAAATTCTAGATATACTGTTTTGAGTTGAAATTTTGAGGATAGATGTTAAATATAGGGTGTTACCTCACAGTAAGATTTCAGGATATTTTGATGTCTCTAAGTTTGTCAAATGAATTTTATAAGATGCTGTTCCTGCAGAAAAATCTGTTAAGATGGGTTGAAAACATTGAGACTTTGAAGAATTTATTCTTGCAATTGGACAAGTGAATTGAGCTGAAATTTGGTATGCATGATAAATAATGTGTTTACTAAATGGGTGAATTTTTATATGTCCTAATTATACCATCTAGTATAGAAAAGAAATATTTTGAGTCCTGCAATACGGTTTCTGTTTTAGGCAGTAAATAGAACTAGTTTTGATGTTTTGCCACTATTGCTTCGTTTGCTTGTTTGGTTGCCTTTGGGTTGCGATATAGAGACTCCTAGGAACCTAAATAGGGTAAGGATGTGAGAAGGATTAGAAAACCTATAGAATTGATAGTTAAGGGAAGCCATGAGTGCTTTTGTGAGTTAGAATGTCTGCTAATCATTGGATTTTAATATCCTTTGGTCTAGGGACTGAACAAGGAAAGTAGAGAACTCCATTGCAAGCTTTGAGACTGCTGTGCTGCTGCTGGATCGAGGTAAGGGAATGTGCCATGAAAATTTAATAGTCCATGTTTTAAGAATATATTTATATATGTTTTATCAATGCTTTCAATAAACTCAGTTTGATATTTGTTTATAGAGAAAATGTGCATTGATTTAGAAACTGTTTTGAGTTAGTACAGTTAAGACAGATTTTAGAAACAAGTTGTGGATATGCTATGATTTTGGCTTAGTAAGGCAAGAGAGAGATTGAAAAATAAACAAGCATGATATGTTTTAAGAACACCAAAAACAGTTTTGAGTGTGATGCCCTGTAGACTGACAACCCAAGGCCACGAGGGGATCGTATGCCCTAAAGACATGGCAAGAAGGCCTCGAGGGGTTTTATTCCCTGTAGACCGGCAACAAGTAAGGCCACGAGGGGTTGTATTCCCTGAAGATATGGCAACCCAGGCCACGAGGGGATCTTCGGATCTTTGTAGACTGGCAAGAAGGCCACGAGGGGTTTCATACCCTGTAGACATGGCACCAGTAAGGTCACGAGGGGCATAGTCTTAAAGATAAAGTACAGTTACATGTTCCATATAGTTTTGCTATATTATGCAAGAGTATGAGATAAGTTTTCTCTTCAGAACAGTTTAAGGGAACATGTTTAGTTTACATATAAAAGAATCATGCTATATGTTTAGATTTCAATAAATATATTATGCCTTACAAGTTATCAGATATTATGTTCATCAGTATGAAACATATATGTTCAAGAAACTCATGAAATCATTTTAGCATGAACTGTTTATACGCAAGTCATATCCACAAAGATTATTCTGTTTATCATGCATTCATGCATACTGTTAAATCTTCATGTCACAATTCCCTTCCTGAGCAAAGTGGGTTGCTCAGATTGCAGGAACATCCTATGGTGCAGCCAAGAGTCTCAGCATGGAGGAGCAAGTTTGTGGTATCTAGAACAAGTCTTTAGATGTTTTGAGTTTTTATATAAATAAAACAGAAGTGATGTATAGGTTTAAATAGTCTTCCGCTGTAATAGAGTTTTTATGTCCACATATTGATGTATTTTGTATAAACAGTTATAGATGCTCTGATTACTATCACTTCCTTTAGGTGGACTATTATATTCAGTTATTTTGTAAAGGAGTATGTTATTATATTATGAGAGTTTCCAACCTAAGAAAAAGTTAAAGAATCAAGATGAGAAAAAAGAGGAAATAAGAAAAAAATTCATACTCCTTTTAGTTGGTTCGTGTTAATATCAGGCACAGGCTTGGTATTAGCATGCCACTCCGATTCTGAATCATATTACGGATTTGGATCGTGACAACATCACAATGAGAAGATTTGAGCAAAGTGAAAAACTAATTAGGGGTACCCTTGCATAGAATTCTCAAACCATGTGTCTTCAAGTGAAAAGTAGGGATAGGAAGCTAAATTTAAGTTGTTTGGCTCGCTTTTGTGCCAATGCAATTGAAATAAATCAACTAAGACGCAACTGAGCTATCCAATGACCTATACTGTATTAATTCCAATTTGGATTAGTATCCTACCCTTAACAAAATTCTTTCTAGCTAAAGAATCTCTTAATTGTAATTATCAAACCATGACAAATTTTATACCTCCCCCTTTTCTATATGCATTACAAATAAAATAACCGCATGCATGTAAAATTAACATTAAAAAAAAAAACCCTTTGATCCTATCATGAAACTCCCAGTAGTACTTAGTACCAATTCACTGTTATGAACCCATCAAAAAGGAGTGGTCAAACTCCAAAAGTTTTTTAGTATAATAATATTTCCAAGTTTTTAATAAATGGTTCATTATATTAAAATAGTGTAGAACTCAAATAGACTAAAGCCTGAAGTGTTGGGGAATAAATTGTGTTCTTCAACTTAAAGCTACATACCAATGCCCATCGAAAGAATATTTGGTTCTGGCAATGTCACCATTTTTACCAAAATAACATAAAATGCAGTAAAAAGAATTATACAGCAACTAATGCAATTCAAACCAAAGTAAAGAAACTCAAATGTTCTAACTTCCCCTATTAACCAAAAGAAAAAAAATCCATCATGTTTTTATTGTTGACTTATCACTTCAAAATATTCATCCTGCAGAAAATGGTAATGAGGAATATTACAAAACCGATATACACTTTAAGACACCCATATTATGAGAACAACACTACCACTTAGATCTCCACAAAGATCAACATGGATATGAAAAATGACTATAATACTTACCAGCTAACTCTGTGCAATGAAATCAATCTTTAAAATATACACCTAGAGTTTTGGATGCTAAATCTCTTTAGGCAAAGTCACATATTTCCTACACTTATGCTTTCACTTTCACCATAGCATTTTCTACACTTATTTCAGGCAACCCTCTTTTTCTTTTCATTTTAAGATCAGTTCTAAAAAAAAATGGTCATTAAGTATATAAGATATCTGTTGGTGTAGTCAACAACACCTACATCTACTTCAAAATTAGTGTGAAAATAGAAATTTAAAGAAAATTATTCAATTGATAGCAATATTATCATTGAAGTTCCAGAAGGAAATGCTGTCCAGATAATGATGAACAGAAAGTAGAGATTCCCAATGGAAAACCTAATATTTAAAATCATTATCTAGACAGAGGGCTCAGTAGATAGACTTAATGCAGCAAAATGCATATAGTACCTGAGAGAAACCAAGTCAAAGCAAAGCAAGCATCTCATAAAGTGAACGTTAAGTGTATCCTTACTCTTTGTTTGCAAATTTGTTTCTATAAAATGTATTGTTCATATTACAAAATCATTATTGCAAGTGTGATTTTCATTTTCAGAGATTTTTGTAAGAAGATTTAAAGAATTCATTATTTCTTCTTCATTTGTTGCTCCACAATGTATCTGATTCTATAGTTAATGAATAACTTCTCTGGACCTGCAAACTACATTACAATCAAAAGAATTTGAGCAAAGTGAAATTCTAATTAGGGATAGCCTTGCGCAGAATTCTCAAACCATATGGCTCCAAGTGAAAAGTAGGGATAGGAAGCTAAATTTATGTTCTTTGGCTCACTGTTGTGCCAATGCAATTGAAACAAATCAACTAAGATTGATAAGACAAAAACCAATCCTACTAAGAAGAAAGCAGCATGAGCTATCTAATGAGTAATGACCTATACTGTTGGTTTTGTGCCTATTGTTGGCCAAGCAAATGATAGAGCCCAATGGTAATTCAAAATAGCCATATCCCAAGGACCCTCCCTAGTCCCTACCACTACTTTGACCCTACAATCCCAAAGTTTTGATTCAGACCAAAGTATCAAACTAAAATAGAGCCTAACAGCTAAAAAATATTCCATAACAAAACTAATAGTTACTAATAACTAAATCAAGTAGGGTGTCTATATCATATTCCACAACAACACAACAGTAGAGATAACAATAAGTTTTAGTTCACATGATCAAACTCATAAGATAAAGGTTAGATGGGATGAAGTAGTGATCAACCTTTTTGTCTAATGTAGAACGTAGTATGATAATAAGTCAAATTGATTGAGGACATTATGGTTGTTCCTATAATCCCTTTTATCAATTTGTCTCTGGCATTTTGTCAAACACTTTGAAGTAGTAAAATGGCCACTCCCCATTGCAGGGCTTTCTTCTGTTATTGGGCTGTAAACCTCACCTCCCCATGACATGAAAGAGGCACCTCAGCCAAACTTGTGAAAATTGACGTTGGCCAGTAACCTACGAATGTATTTTGATTCATGAATCACCAATCCCCCGTAGCATCATCCTACAACGAAAATTTGCAATATATGATCAGAAAATATTCAAAAGAGTAAGCATTCCAGCATAAAAAAGAGAGCAAGACCCGGTGATTCTAAAACATACAGTGAGAGAGACCTGGTGAAAGAAGAATCATCGTCTTCATCATCATCAGAAGAAGAAGCCACAAAGGATTTGAAGGGAGACAGCTTGACAAACTCTGTGAAGCCACGACCAAAACTCAAATCCATCAACTATCTTGCTTTAGGGATTTGAGAAAAGCAAAGGAGGCAGTAAAGCGTCATCATCAGAAAAAGAAGAAAACAAAAATCCAACGTAGAATGCATTTGAGAATCTATAAAAAACAAAAGAAGCAGTAGGACAAAGACCTAGAGAGGGGATTTGAGAAAGACCCAGGACTGAGAGGCTTAAATAAAGAATTGATGAGAGAGAAGTCTCTGAAATTGATGAAGTGGAAAAGACGTAACGTAACAGTGGATGGAACGAACGAAGAGGCGCAAAGGGATTTGAGGGTAACGGATGAACACTTGAAAAAGAAGAGTGGGAGATGAAAATGCGAAGGAGATGAAGAGGCGATGCGTTAGAGATGAGGCCAAACGTGTGAGAGAGAGATGGTGGAAATTAAAGGGAATTGATATGAGACGTACGTGTGAGAGAGAAAGTAAAAATAGGGAAGGATGACAGAGAGAAGCAAGGAGAGAGACGTGAAATAGAGAGAGTGGATTGAGAAATAACTTAGACTTTTGTGTATGCAGGGATGCTGATGTGGTAGTATTTGGAGGAGGGCAAACACTTCTCTCTGCTTCACCTTTTAATTGATACTAGACGCAAACCCGTGCGATGCACGGAAAAGATACTGAATATGATATTTATTGAAGAAAAAATTATATCCAATTAAACTGAAAATCATTCAAAGAAGAAATAACTATACAAAATTTATTACACAACTTCAACATTAATATTGGCAATTGAGAAAAATACACCAAATAATGCAATGTCACTTAAATTGTCGTCAATATAAGTTATAGTTTTGGTAATATTTCTTGATAGGCTCAATCAAAAAATATTTCTTGATAGACTATGTTTTTAAAAAATATAGTTATCGTATTGGTAATATTTCTTAATAGGTCAATTTTTTTCAATTAGCTCTATGGTTTCCATTTGGTAGACATTGGTGGATTAGTACATAGTAAAGTTTTATTTAAACTCTAGTATCAAATGTGGTATAAATTTAAGTAGAAATGAATTAAAAGAGTCTTCGTTAATTTTAATATCAAAGGTCACACTTTTTTCTTTTTCTTTTTTAATCTAGATAATCTATGAGTAAATTACACTTTTCGATTCTAATCTTTAAGTCAATTTACAATGTTCCTACCAAACTTTAAACAAACAATGTTGACTCATGTTTTTAATATTCCCCAGAACCAAACTACCACTCATTCAAATGAGTTACATAACATAGGCTGTTTGAGGCATTTGTCAAACACATATCATGCATTATTGTTGCAACCACTTTCTACATACACTGTGAGTTTGTGACTACAGAATTAGCCACAAACACATTCAGCCCTAACACTTGTAGAATAGAATGTTAACTTTAATTCCCTTAAAGAAAAAATAAATTATTTGTATTGCCAAATCTAATAAACTGCTAGTATGGGCCTCAATAAAAAAAATGAAGTTTGAGCCATTCCAAGCATTAAAATTTCCCAATAACGAAAAAAAGGTCTTAATATATTTAGAGGCAAAGAAAATGGAACGAATTCTTGTACCCATTAGTTGTAACCAAGAAGCAATATTCAACTTTTTTCTTTTTTTGATGACTGGCTTTTCATCTCATCAATTTTGAGTGCATAGGTTGTTTGTTTTTAAATTAAAAATTTGGCATGTAATTTTGGATGGCATAGAAAGTAATCCTCCTATTGATTTGAGCTAATCCATGTACTTCCTAGAGAATGTTGACAATTTCATAAAAGGTCGGGCTACTCTGATACTTATTTTTGCTTTTTCTGCAGAGTCTCCCATTCCTTTAAACCTCCTTCTATCCATCAGTCACTCTACTTTTGTCAAGGGAGATTCTACAAACTTTGAGATTAAGGCTTCTTTTGGTGTGGAGGCTTCTGAGCTTTATCCAGAAGTCAAATACACATCAGTGGATGAATATATGGATCAGTTTGTCCAAAACTTGGAACATTCGATTGTGGCAATATGTTGACTGATTTTATTGAAATTTTAGAAACAAATGAATATATAATATATTAAAAAAAATCAGTAAAGTTAAAGAAGATTACAGTAAAAAGGTTTTACAGCTTGCTCCACCAAATCAGTATGATTGAGCAAATCACGCCAGCACATTCCTATTATTTCTCTAATGATTATTCACTCATAGAACCTGGTCATACTATATTGTAAACATTCAATATTTGTAAATTTGGAAAGTCGTTGAATATCATGTAATCTTAAATAAAAAAAAAAATTAAAAATTAAAAAACTCTCTCATAAACCTCGATAAAATCTTGTACCCAACACAGTCATAAACAACCGCACAAATCATGTAATCTTCATTAACCTTTATAAAATCTCTATTCAGGGAAAAAAAAATTAAAAACATAGTCATAAATCTACCCATTGGCATCGAGAGAAACAAATCAAAATTTCCAGAGAGTAAAAAATAAGCAAACCTTAATTTCACGATGAAATCAAAAAAACTAAATCAAACTCTGATTGGGTTGAACAGAGGTTCGGAAAAGTAGCTGTGAGAAGAAGATAGGAAGTTCCAAGTAGATCGGCATCACTTGGAGAGTGAAGGGTAGAGTGAGGGAGAACTTATATAGATAAAGAACAATGGGGTAACGGCAATGAAGGATAGCAAAGGTCAAGCCATTGAAGAAGAGAGATAAGGGAGAGAAAGGGTCCAGGATCTGAACCATCGGAAGAGGAAGGGTTATGTTTGGAAGAGAAGAAATTGAAGAAGTAGGAAGAGAGGGAAGGGGAGCAGTTACGGTAGGGTGAATTAAAGGGTGATGATGATGATAGAAAGAGAGAGAAAACAATGAGGAGAGAGAAACGTTGATATGGATTTATAATTGATGAGCAAGTCTGATGTGGCAGGTTTTGGAGAACCCTAAAAACCTTCTCTCAGCTTTAGCTTTTAGTTTATATATAATATTATAGATTAATATGAGTATATATATCTAACTATTTATCAAATTTATAACATATCAATTCAAAACCAAGTATTAAAACTTTTTTAACAACATCATTTTATGATAAAAGAGTATTTTTTTTATTAATATGTTTTGTTGGTAGATCCAATTAATTATTTTTGCTAACTTCATATATATTTTATGATATACTTCACATCTATACAAATAGTAAATAAAAAAATAAAATAAGAAATATAAACAAAATTACAACTATTTTATAAAATACTATCACATAATAAATGATGAGAACTTTATTGAGATATAGAACTATTAAAACTACAATTTGTTTGAGAGCTTTTTTTTTTTTTCTCAAGATTGAAAAAATAAAATAAAAAATAGGCATTTTTGCATACCAACTGAAATTTGCAATTCAACTAGTATTGTTTGGAATGGCCAGAACAGATCAAAATGGATCGGAATTTGGGCCGAGATGGAATGTGGGGGTTTCTTGTTCTAGTTTGTTTACCGGAACGGAACGGAATTGATAACTATGGTTCAAACGCCCCCCCCCCTCCCACTTTCTTTTTTCTCTTTCTCATTTCCCCTTTTTCCTCACTATCTCTCTTTCCCCTTTCTTCTTTTTCTTCTTCTTCGACTCTTTTTTTTTTCCTCACTGTCTCTCTTTCCCCTTTCTTCATTTTTTTTCTTCTTCTTCTTTTACTTTTTTTTTTAATAGTTGTTATGGTTTTCTTTACATGCCCTAAAAAGAAATGCATATTTTTCAAATGATGTGTTCACACTCAGATTACAAAGTTTGCATCCATCAAACTCCTACATAAAAAGGGAAGCAAAGAAAAAGGGTGGAAGGGTTGCTCTATGTGGTTGCCCTATGGGGGGTTGCCTAAGCCCCAAGTCTTACTTGGCTTACCTCAGGGCCAGCCCTGGCTGATGGCTATGTACCATATATGGCACCAAAGGAATGCCATTCTCCATTGCCAAGGGATAAGAACTAAGGAAGGTATCATGCAATCCATAAAGAGTGAGGTTAAAGTAAGGGTGGAAAATAGAAGTAACTATCTAAATTTTCCAATCCTCCCTCCTTCATCACCCTTCAAGCATATGAGTATATAGTAATTAATTAATTAGCTCAACCCTAGATATCATGAAGGGATTTTTTTTTTCTTTTTCTCTTTTTAATTGTGATAAGCAATGAACTTAACAAAAAGCTGCAGGGGTAATTAACCTTCTAATAACTTTGAGAGGCAAGGCCGACCCACCCTATAAGCAAGTTAAGTACTTGCTTGAGGCCCCAAAAAAATTAAAAAACTCACTGCTAAAAAAGGCCCCAAATTTAAGAAAACAAATACCCACAGGCCCCATTTTAAAGAAATTTTGGAATACAGAGAAAATAAAAAAGATAAAGAAAAATCGTTGAAGTCCAATGTCTACTGACCAAATTTAACCTTAGTGAGATTTTCAATTCTCACCTACCAAGCCACCCACGTGACCAATTATTGTCCTTATGTTTTTTTTCCTTTTCTTTTTTCTTTTTTTAATGACATTGTTTTTTTTCCCCTTAACTCTATTATTATTATTGGACTAATTTATTGGGTCAATGATTAACATAATAAGATATGATGTTATAATATAATTTTTCTCTTTCTCTAAGCCACATAATTTTTTTTTTCTTTCTAAATCTCACTTAAAAAAAAAAAAAATCTATTACATTTTTTTATCCTCAGATTTACAAATTCCTTAGGTGCCAAAATGCAAGTGTGATCAATAATTAGCAAGAATAAAATTCAATAAAAAAATTTAATAAATATTAATTTAATATAATATAAAAATAGGTTAAAAGCCCCAAATTAGGATTTGGCTTGAGGCCCCAAAATGATTGGGATGGCCTGTTGAGAGGGAGATGTGATTCAGAAAATCATATAAAATGACCTTGCTCATTCGGGAAACTATTTTGACTGAACTATAAAATTGAGATAGGGTTACTTAATAAAATAATCAAACAGTTTATTGAATGGTTAGTGCATTTAGTTATTATATTCATCATTTTCAATAACTTTTTTCTGACTGCATGTGTTTGTTTCTCTATTGGCATGGTTTTCTACAAAGATTCCCGTCTTAATACGTTACTATATAATCTATAAAATGATATTCCAGTACATGGTACGTATTTCTTTTTTAAGTACGAATATAAGAATGTGGAACAAAGAATGTCTCAACGAAGTTTTGATTTTCTAATGCATCTATTATTCACAACTCACAAGTAAGCTTTTTTGATAATATATTAAACGTTTATGTTAATATTCAAGTAAATTAGTGAATCACGATATAGATCTGCATGAAATGAAGAAAAAAAAAAACAATCAGTTACAAGTGAAGAAAAATTGAAAAGAAAATAAATTAGTGAAGAACAAAAAACTATTTGATGCAATGTTTTGAATCCCTCACTATATCATGTCAGTTAAAACTTGTAGATGCCCACTTTTTTGCCTAAGTTATGGCAGACCAGAGGCAGTCCACAAGGACCATCTGCAGTAAGCCCAAAGGAAGGCAGGTGACATGATCAGGAGAAGCCCAAAGCACAACAGCCCACAACGGGCCCAGAAGGCACTGTGTTATTGCAAGAGAAATCAGTCTGCTGTAAAGCCCAAAACCTATTGGGAGCAATCTGCCATAAGTCCCCAATAATGAGCCCAGCCCACGGGGAAGTCAGGGGGTAAAGGGTAATTTCAGATGGAGCCCTACTACTACATTCCTTAAAAAAGTAGAACACTCCAGAAGAATCAAAGAGGGGAAAGTCCTCTGAACTGAAGAAAAGCCATGTTCACCGTTTCCTCAGACGGCAGACTCACACCTACCGTTGCCAAGGCTTTTCTGCACAGCAGACGAGGGAAAGGGGCACGGCAGACTAGAAGATGGGCAGCCGAATCACAGAAACGGAAAGAACACAACCAAAGGCAGAAAGGGAACCTGGAGGCGATATGAGGGGAGTAAATACAGACCGGCCTATGGTCCCTACTCCCTCTGCACGGCAGACAACAGTCAAACAACGGCGGATTCATGAAAAAGGAAGGAGCTCAACAAGAAGATGAAAGATGCTTCCATGAGAACATAAATAAAGGTAATGCAGTCACCAAAGCCCAAACCTATGGTGACTGCCAGTAAGTTTTCATTAAAAGGCTAAGGGGATTTGGTTTGGAGGTAGGGGGGTTATTTCTTAAAAGGGTATTGAAGTCTGCGGCTCAAGTGTATCACACCCGTTGGGGGGTATGAGCACAAGTGACCAGCAAACCTCAAACACTCTAATGAAGACACGTGCAGACAAAGCTTTCACCATGGAGCCAATTTCTTTCACCAATTTGGTCTGCGGCAATATTTTATGTTATCAGGAAACATTGTCAGCTTGACCCTAATGAGTAAGCCCATTACCCAAAAGCTAAAGGAGTGATCAGGTCAAAACCATGAACTCCATGGATCACCGCAGACCATTATAAAAGAAGGAAACACAGTCATGTCAAGGCAATCCCCCCAGCCCAGAAACGACCTTTAGTCTCCATCAAAAAGCCAAAAAACCCAAGTCAAGGGATAAGAAGAAGAAAAAGATCAATACCCGTACAAAAAGACACTCTCTGCTAAAACTCCACAAGCATCTAATCAACCCCATTCCATTGTCACGTGTCTTCAAGGGATAACCCTCCCCTATCACTCATCAAATCTTCCTTAGTCTTTTCAGTTTATTGAGTTCATTAGAGTTCATATTTTATGTTATTCTGTGGTGCTCACGCTTACAGTCTGCAGTGATTATTTGGTTTGATGGAGGGGTGTCTGCCATAGTTACTTCATTGAAAGGAGGGCTTTTACGGCAGATCCTTATCTCACTGTATAAAGGCCCAGCATAGTAGCAGATCAAGGGAAGTGCACCATCAGCCATCAGGCAAGCTCAAAGGCCTGGTTTGGAGTTTTGGGCTCAACAACCCATCAACATCAGCTCGGCCCATCCTCGACCAACCACAAGGTGACACATGGCACTTATTGAATTTTGAGCATTTACAAAACTTAAACGTTACCTCTTTTGTTTATTTTATTTTATTTTATGAGAAAACCAATTGAATTGAAGTGGAGGTTCACAAAGTGGAGGAGTCCCCGTATGTCCAATCTCTCAGTTTCAAGTTTCAACAGAAGTGAAGTGTTAAATTGGGCTTTGGTTTGTGTGTGAGAGAGAGAAAGAGAGGACACAGGAGCTTGAGGAGCAGAAATTTCGAAGAAACCTCAGGTGCTTTTCGCTACGCGTAATTTGACTCACTTTTTTACTTTTTGTCGTGTTTTTGTTTTTTTCCACGCGGGGTAGTGTTTCAGACTTTCGGTGCGTACTAGTCAGGTAACGAGTTGGGTTTTGTATTGGACCTTTTTCTTTTTAGGGCGCTGCTAAATCCACACCATGGTGTGAAACAGTGTTTTTTCACACCATGGATGTGGATGAATCTCATTGGTCCACATATTGCTAAAGGGTCCCACGGGTCCCACAACTAAAAATCAGCTAAATCCATCCAAGAATGGACTTAAATGTGTTGCCAAACACTTGTAAAAAAAAAGAGAAAGAAGTGAGAAGGAGGTGGATTACCGTTTTTTTTTTTTTCCTCCATCTGGTCTCCTTCCTCATCATGCCATGGCCATTAAAAGTACTAGAAACAGCAAGCTACAAAGGCAAAAAGAAAGCACAAGGAAGCCGAGAAGAACCCCCCCATTTCTAAGGTTGGATTTTTTAAGCTTTGCTACTTTATTCTCATCTACCACCATTCTTTGAACCAGAAAAACACATACTACCATTAGCTTCAAAAAGCCTTGCTACCATTTATAAAAAAATTGGAGTTGAGTTTTGGGTTCCATGTTATGGGGTATAGACCACCATTCACAAGTTCAAGAGCATGGGTTGTTGGTTGGTGATGAATATGTTAATTGTAGACATTATTGTCCTGCAGGTTCTTTACATTTTCTAGGGTAAGAGTTAAACTGTTCAACAAATTTCCAGAAAATTGTGGACATTATTGTCCACATTTTCTGGGGCAAACTTAAATGTTCAACCCAATTTCCAGGAATTGTTCACAGTTTCTGATCAAGAGTCCAAATCTTCAAACATTCCCAACATTGTTTGTGTAATTAAATTTCCATAGATTTGGAATAAGGTGAACACAATCAGTAAGAGTCTAAAGAGAAAAGAGAGGAGAAAAAAATGAGAGAATGAAGATGGGAAGAAATTGTTGTTTGAAATGCAGAAATTGTAGGTGCAGTAGAAGGAGGAAAGGAAAAAAAGAAAAGAAAAAAGAAAAGAAGAAGAAGAAAGAAGCAGGACTAAGAAGATAAATAAAGAAATAAGAAAAGATAATAACAATGATAAAAGAATAAGAAAATGAGTGGAGGAGAATTAAAGAGAGTTAAAGGATAGGAAAAAAATCTATTTGGCAAAGGTGGGCTACGGATTTGACTTTTTAAGTGGAGATATGGGTATTAATTGGGGCAACAAGTATTTACACAATAATGCTATAGACAAAATATTTTCACAATAATTTCATATCAATACTGAGTTGGTAGGTTTTTATTAGTTCTCATTTAGAACCACCAATTACATCAGTTTATTATTTACCATTCACAATTTGACACCTTAACATTGTTGTGAATGTGTTGTGTCCGTAACTTTAATGTTTAGCTAATATATATGTATTAAAAAATAGCATCAATCCCGAAACGGTATATTAGTATCGACCGGTATTGAAATATTTCGTTTCTCTAATAATATAGAAATGACGCTCTGGTATGAGTATTGAAATATTTCGCTTCTCTAATAATATAGAAATGACATCTTTGTTGACAATCTTTGTTGGAATCATTATTTTTAAACTTAATAGCTTAAAACTTAAGTTTTTTTTTTTTGCTTTGGCTTTGGGTTTTTCATTTTTTTTACTTAGCAATAGCAATAATAGTTAGATTTTTTTTTTAAGAATATTATTGTACATATAATGAAGATAATAAACATTACTTTTATTTGTTGCGACATTTAATACAAAATCAATCATAGAAGATTTCAATAATTTTAAAAACATCGACTTTCATTTAATTAGATAATTGCTTTGTTAATACATAATGGATGTTACTTTGGATTTTCATTAAAAAAAAAAAAAAAATTGATTCTTCTTTCAACCCCCCGTCAATTAAAATCCTGATTACATCCCTGAACACAGTAGTGATGTGAAGAAATTGTTGAAATTGTGGTGTGAGAGAATAAAAGTGCAAATATATAAAGTAATAGGATTTAGCAAAAAATAGTTAGGTGGTAGGGGACACGTTCCCTCTGTCTCTCATCTCTCTCTCTCATTCTCTCAAATCTCATTTTATCTCATCTCACTCTCACTCTCTCATTACTCTTTAAAAAAAGGCTTCACATAATTCTCATTTCATCTCACTATCTAAAATATGTCCCACAACTCAAAAAAATTGGAATAAGGAATCCATAGTTGACTTAACCCCAAACATTTTTGGGACTAAGGATCTATAGGTCGACCCCAAACATTTGTAGTAGAGATGTAGCATATTGAGAGAGAGAGAGAGAGAGAGAGAGAGAGAGAGAGAGAGAGAGAGAGAGAGAGAGAGAACAAGTTGTTGTATAAAAAAAAGATCGTTCATGTGAAGGTAGATATTATTTTAAAAATTGTGCTTACGATATTTGGATCAACTAGCTCATACATTCATGCCAATGGTTGAAAACATATCAAGTCGAGCCGATTACTAAAAGTTCAAAATTGAGATTGTGATGTTTGTTAAAAACATATCTCTTTGTTTACAACCCTAATCAAACCATCCCCTACATTATGATGTGATAAAAGGCATGGTTCGTGTGTTGATTGGAACCATCCTAGCCATCCACTTCCCCTTGTGGATCACTTGTACGTGATGTGGTGATCAACTATCTCAGACTTTCACTTTTAGCGTTTGTTTAAAAACAGATATGGTGAGCCAAAATGCTACATCTCAAGCAGTTACCCCTTTCATCATCCAAAGTCACACATACAAACACACATTCTTTATAAACTTTTAAGTATACATAAGATACCTAGTTTACTAAATATATATATATATATATATGTCTCTTATTATTTTAAGTACTATTGCTCTTAAAAGTTTACAACCATCCTCAATATTTGTATTTATTTTTTAAATATTTTCTATTTAGTTTTTTCAATTAAAATTGCCTTAACGTAGAACACTATTTGTTTTTGTTTTCATTTTTATTTTTTTTATAAATTACAAATTTTATGGAGAATTAGCCAACCTCATAATATGGAGAATTTGCCGACCTCACAAATATTTGGACGAATTTTGGCATCAATTTTGAATTTTAATGTCTAATATATATATATATATATATATATATATATATATATATATATATATATATCTACAATACCCATGTGAGTACCGCACCTCTAATAGATAAAATCTCATATTGATGATATTTATCTCACATATGATGCTATCATCACAATAGAAATAGAAACTAAACTAAAAATTAATAAGAAAAATTACACTGATAATTTATTCTTTTGGGGAAATTAAACTATTTAGATCCTATTTTGGTGGTTTGCGCTTCTCAAAGTAAGTAAATATCAAAAGAAAAGAAATAATTAAAAATAAAAATTAGAGAAATGTAAGGTGGTAGACAAACAAATGAGAGTGGCGGGTAAATATTTATTTCTCCCGCCGACTCCTTTGTCCCATCACATCTATCACACACTCACAGTTGTTCCTACTCTATCACACACGTACCTTTAACCTTTTTTTAATTAAAAATCTATCATCACTTACTGCTTAAACCACTATTCCATGGATTGCATTGCATGATAAGAATAATTTTCATGTGAACCGTTGGATTTAATCCATTGGTTTGAATGGTTCACACGTTATTCTCTAACGTGTGTAGAGAGGTTTGTATGTGGTGGTCTGCCCAAGATTTCCCTCCAATTAATCCCACTCTGCCCAAGTTTCCCTCCAATTATTCCCACGCCCATTGATACCGTGTGGGGAAAGAGATTGACTTTGAAGCTGGTGGCTCTGAAGCTCTCTCCCTCGTCCCCACATTTCTCTTCTCCACACGGTCACACACACACTCTCACTTTCTCTCTGTAGAATTCTCTGTTTCTCTCTCTAAAACTCTCCATGGCTTTACAGTCACTGTCCCATTCTGAGCCTCCTCCGCTCCTCCATGGCAGCTCCGAACCTCTCTCCCTCTTCTCCATGGCTTTTGCCTGGCGAAGCACAAAAACCCTCTCCGATCGTCCCAGGAATACAGATTGGAGGAGTTAGCGGTTGAGGACCCTCCGCCGAGACGACGTTGCCGCATGCCTGCAATCGCTGCCGCCGAGCCACGCGGAGCCACGACGCCGGGCCTCGAGGCTCCTCCGCTCCTCCATGGCAGCTCCGAACCTCTCTCTCTCATCTCCATGGCTTTTGCCTGGCAAAGCACAAAAACCCTCTCCGATCGTCCCTGGAATACAGATTGAGGAGTTAGCGGTTGAGGACCCTCCGCCGAGACGACGTCGCCGCATGCCTGCAGTCGCTGCCGTCGAGCCACGCCGAGCCTCGAGGTCGAGGAAGAAGATGATTGGGACTGTGATGTACTTCTCGCCATTATTGCTCAGCTACCAAATCGAGAAGAGTATGTGTGTGTGTGTGTGTGAGAGAGAGAGAGAGAGAGAGAGAGAGAGAGAGAGAGAGAAAGATAAGAGTAAAAAATGGATGGATTGAGAGATTAGAGTAGTTGAGAAATGAAGGATAAAAGTGTAATAATACTACTAAATTTGGATAAAATAAGCTTGAATTCAATGAGGAAGGTAGAGAAGTAGTTATGCTGTGACTCTTTCTTTGAACTCTTTATATTACTCATTGTCCACACTTGAATAAAATTGTCCACATTTTCTAAGTACACTTGATTTTAAAATTTAATAATCTAGGCCACTGGATTAAGGCAGTGATTCCATCATGTTCTTCTATGCATCAGCGAAGGAGTTTAACGAGATTTTAGGTTTCCATGAGACAAATTTGTGTTTTAAAGTTCAAAACATCTCTAAGACCCATTCAAAAACAAGTTTTGAGACCAAATTTTCAAAAAACACTTTATGGGTTTACTTGAATGTTCATACGTAGATTCGAATATTCATACTAACATTGTTCACATTTTCTGAGTAGACTTGAATGTTCATACAAATTCTCAGAAAATGTGAACAATATTGTCCATATTTAAATAAAATTATTCACATTTTCTGGGTAGACTCGAATGTTTACATTTTCTGGGTAGACTCGAATGTTCATACCAATTCCCAGAAATTGTCCACACTTAAATAAAATTGTCCACATTTTCTGGGTAGACTCGAATGTTCATACTAACACTGTTCACATTTTCTGGGTAGACTCGAATGTTCATACCAATTCCCAGAAAAGTGTGGACAATATTGTCCACACTTTAAATAAAATTGTCCACATTTTCTGGGTAGACTCGAATGTTCATACTAACACTGTTCACATTTTCTGGGTAGACTCGAATGTTCATACCAATTCCCAGAAAATTGTCCACACTTAAATAAAATTGTCCACATTTTCTGGGTAGACTCGAATGTTCATACTAACACTGTTCACATTTTCTGGGTAGACTCGAATGTTCATACCAATTCCCAGAAAATTGTCCACACTTAAATAAAATTGTCCACACTTAAATAAAATTGTCCACATTTTCTGGGTAGACTCGAATGTTCATACTAACACTGTTCACATTTTCTGGGTAGACTCGAATGTTCATACCAATTCCCAGAAAATTGTCCACACTTAAATAAAATTGTCCACATTTTCTGGGTAACTCGAATGTTCATACTAACACTGTTCACATTTTCTGGGTAGACTCAATGTTCATACCAATTCCCAGAAAATTGTCCACACTTAAATAAAATTGTCCACATTTTCTGGGTAGACTCGAATGTTCATACTAACACTGTTCACATTTTCTGGGTAGACTCGAATGTTCATACTAACACTGTTCATATTTTCTGGGTAGACTCGAATGTTTATACCAATTCCCAGAAAATTGTCCACACTTAAATAAAATTGTCCACACTTAATTAAAATTGTCCACATTTTCTGGGTAGACTTGAATGTTCATACTAACACTGTTCACATTTTCTGGGTAGATTTGAATGTTCATACTAACACTGTTCAAATTTTATTATTTTCAATCTCAACTAAAATCACTCAAAATTAAATCTCTATTTCCAAACAAAAAAGAAAGCATTCAAAACCTCACAAATATCAAACCCAACACATTTTATTCCCCAATACAATGAAACCCACAATTTCAAACATCAAATCTTCTCTTCGTGAAACCATTCCCAAACTCAAAGAAAACTCAAATCTACAAATATCAAAAGCTCTCTCCGTGAAATCATTCCCAAACCCAAGCAAATCCACTATTTCAAACATCAAACCCACACACACACCTTCAAACATCAAACCATGCCTTCATGAGGGGAGCTTAGATTTTCAATCGATGAGAGAGTTTTGGAGGAATAGAACTTCAATGGAGGAGAGAGCTTTGGGGGAGCACAACTTCAACGGAGGAGAGAGCTTTGCAAGAGAGAGAATCTATCATTTATGTTGTTGTGAATAGAGAGAGTGAAAGTAAGAGTAAAAGAAGTGTTTGGTTATAAGAATAGTTAAACTTGGAATAGTTAATTGGGAATAAGAGTTTTGTCTTTTAGTGGGGGTGTGAAACAGTAACTTTCACACCCTGTGTGAAAGTAACATTTCCCAAAAAATTATTCTTTTTTCTAGTTCGTCTAAGAAAAAGAAAGGTATCAATATGCTTAGTGAGGTAGAAATTTTTTCTTCCCTGTTAAGTATGCTATTGTTGAAGCTTTCCTTAAGCCTATATAAGATGGCACTTTTTGGTTTTTGTTTTTTTCATTTTTTTTTCTTTCTTTTATGGCTAAATTATAAATTACATCCTATAAGTTTGATTAAATTCCTCTAAGTTTTGAATGTTTTAATTTAGTATTCTAAATTTGGTCAATTTTTAATTTAATCCTTTAAGTTTTGACCGTTTTAATTTAATTATCTAAATTTTGTTTAGTTTCAATTCGGTACTTTAAGTTTGATTTCGTTTCAATTTAACCCTTTAAATTTGATTTCATATCAAAAGCTTGTTAAAGTAGGATGATTTCCCTCAGACAGTTTGAAGCGTAATCAAACTTAAATGATTAAATTGAAATGAAAACAAACTTAAATAGTTAAATGTTTACTTTTGATCAAGTTTTAAGACCACTTTTTCTCCACCTAAAGCAAATTTACCGATGTCCCACGTGATGCAAGGTTTATTATTAAATAAGAAAAAATTAACAAACTTTTTAAAAGCCAGACTTGTAATGAGAATATTACTTATTTTAAAATAGAAAAAAATGAGGATAATAGGACCACAATTTCAGAAACATGCATTTTACAAATGCACCGACGCATCATGACTGAGAAACCTCTAGGAAATGGTTGAAGAACTCTTTGTCAGACTTCACATTGTGTCATGTATGCATATAATGCTACTTTAAGTGGAAGACATAGTGGTTTGCTGCTTGCATTATTATACACAGGAATGATTGTTTAAGAGTTTCGAAATGAAGAAAGAGCCATTTTCCACAAATCCGAAAGGTGAAACTAAAAATATAACTGACAAAGTTAGATTGTTATTGTTAATGAGCAGCTAGCCTAAGCAAATCTGGGACCAAAATCACCACAAAATAAACAAAGCATGAAATTGTTTTTAGGTGGCATCAACCCCCAAGAAACTTCCTTTTCTTTGTTGTGTTCATGTATGGTTTGATGACCCATTCAGTCTGAGCTTAATCTTGATCCATTGTTCCTAACTTTATTTCAAACAGCAACAAAGAGAACCAAATAGCACAATCATATACAAGCAAGTTACATACAATGGTACACATCTACTATATATGTAAAGACCATTAACCATATCAAGCCAAAAATGATTAGAGCAATCCAACAATCTCATTAGAGAATAAGAAACTATCAATAGATGCTGAGGAGCTAAGCTTGGCATCAGTCATCAGTCATCAGATCAAGTGGATCAAAAGCATATAAACTAAATTTAAAGCATATAAACACTGCCCTCACTACGAAGTGTATTTAAATACTTTTAGCATAAATTAAGTGGCCACTCACAAAGACTCAAACCCACAATCTTATGATTCACAGCCTAGCACTTACACCATCTTTCGAGACCACTTCACACGAAAAAAAAAGAATAGAAAAATCGAGTGAAGAAGTTGCTTGCTAAAGTTGTATCTGGAAAAAAATAAAATAAAATACGATGGCCAGGTGCAAGGCATTTTATTTTTGATAATTCAACTTTGTCGGCCAGTGAAATGACTTTGCTGACTAGAAACAGTAATGCTAATTGCTAAACGCACAATTAATTTTATAATTGTTTTAGGACTATTGATGTGATAAATTGTAATGTTACATACAACCTTTTCACAACATTATTTAAAATAACATCTATTTATATGAGTTTATTAACATTAAATTTATTAACACTAATCTATATAAGAGATTGTGAAATAACTTTTATCTTTTAGCAAAAGCAAAATAATTTTGAAAAATTATATGCTTAATGAGCTACACTATTGACTATACAACCAACTCAATCCTTAAAAATATCATAAAAATAAAATAAAAACCCAATCCTTAAAAGTTCAAAGGAGACGGGAGAGTTGCACATCTTAAACGATCAAGTCCCCTTATTCTCCGTTGCATTATCATCAAATGATATTTGTTTTCGAAGAATTTATACTTTCAAGGGTTTTAGTGGCAACAATCACAAAATTTTGAACTCTACTTAACACCACCCCCCCCCCTCTTTTTTTTTTATTTTTTTATTTTTATTTTATGAATAGTTTAATCTAATTATTTTATTGAACGTTGATACGGACCAAAATTAATCCTCAACGACGACCGACCCATCATGGACGATAGCATTAAAGAGCCCAGCTGTATACAGCTTCAAACCCACATGTCAAAAGTGCCAGCTCTTTTACCTCTCCGAAAAAGTCAAAAGCATAATTTAAAAGCTAGAATCAAGGACCAACACGGTTACAAATTAGCACCAGGCAGTTACAAATCCGAATATTAAAACCATTTAATGACCACCAACGGCCAGAAGACCAGAGCCTCCCTATATAAATCCAGAGAATTTTCAGACAAAGGTATTCACTCTTTTTCTCACATCTATACTCTCTGAATCCGTATTCTTGCTCTGAACCACCGCACATTTTACTAACTTAAGCATCGGAGGCTCCCTCCACCGGACCACCGCCGGTGCACCTTTTCACTTGTTTCTTTGTTTTGTAGGTATTCACTCGTCGGTAAGAGCATCGTCCATTCGGGTTGATCAGTGTGCGAGCCCACTGATTTTTAGGCATTATCAGTTGGCGCCGTCTGTGGGAACGACTTAATAAGCCACTGTCGTTCTTAGAGCAAAAAGGGCCGCGCACAGGTCGATAGCGATCATGGAAGGAGCTCCCAACGACGGGACCAGCGCTGACCCAGCCATGACTTTCAATTGAGAGGCAAATGCAGGTCATTGCCACCAGCATTCAAGACCTCGCTCGAGAAACGTCTCGTCAGAATCAAGAGTTGTGGCAGGCCATCAGGAAGGGGCCCCCAACCCCCCGTGACAACAACCAACCTCCTCCGCGGGGTGGAAATAGGTCGAATGACCAGGAGGCTGACAGCCATCAGGTCACTCGCCGTAGGGACGGTGAGATTGAAAGAACTCCACCCCGGAGTAGGCATAGAGCGGAAAGCGCAGGAAGTTCCACTCCACCTAGCCAACATAAGACAGCAAAAACAACGAGGTCGTCCAAACAGACAGAACGACTAGACAGATCGTCCAAACAGCCCGAGCGGGAAAACCGACGGGGAAGCCCATCCAGACGACCTGATCATCCAGAACGATCCTCAAGAGATCCGGATGATAAAACGGCACGATTGGAGAAAGAATTACGGGAAATGAGGAAACAAATGGGAGACATGAAGAACAGCCTGAGAGCAAAAGCTGCTCGCAACCTAGACAACCTCGTGCACCGGGCTGATTCTCCGTTCATTCCAAGTATTGCTGACTTCCTACTCCCATCCAGATTTAAGGTACCATTACTAGAAAACTTCGATGGGACCAAAGACCCATTCGACTACTTGGAAGCCTTTAAAACAATTATGCAACTGCAAGCCGTCCCCGAAGAAGTAATGTGCCGAGCATTCCCCTTGGGGTTGAGGGGATCTGCAAGGGTATGGTTCAACAAGCTCGAGTCAGAATCGATAGGTTCATTCGTCCAGCTCAGCCGCGCGTTCATCGACCACTTCATCGGCAGCCAACGGAGGGGACGACCGCCCACTCACTTGCTCAGCGTCAAGCAAATGGAAGGAGAATCGCTAAGGACGTTCGTACACCGCTTCAACGAAGAAGCGATGAAGATTGATCGTCCAAAAGAAGACGTCACAGTAACAGCCTTCATGGCAGGTTTACGAAAAGGGGATTTCCTTTACGAACTCTGCAAAGACCCCCCAGAAACAATGTCAGAACTCATGTACGAAGCCACGAAACACATGAACGCAGAGGACGCCCTAGAAGCTATGGAAGACCCACCACCGAAAAGGCGGAAGGAAGCTGAGGATCGTAAACCTGAACCTTCCAAGCAAAAAGTCCCGAAATTCACCGAAACCCCGGAACGCAAACGGACGACCGCACCCCCCGTGAAATTCAGCAGTTTCACACCTCTGAACACACCTATCGACAAACTACTCTTGCAAATACAAGACGATCCGTCACTTCGGTGGCCAGGTAAGATACGTTCAGATCCTAACAGCCGACCTAAAAACTTGTATTGCAGGTTCCACAGAGATCATGGACATCTCACAGAAGAGTACGTAGCCTTGAAGGAACAAATAGAGACACTCATCCGGCAAGGCAAACTGCAGAAGTATGTCAGTCGTCCAACGAATACCCGTCCAGCAAAGCCTCCAGCACAGAGGGAACAGGCCGAACACAACAGGCCAGGACCCGTAGGAGAAATCAGAACCATCGTTGGAGGACCAGCATCAGGAGGAACCTCAAGAGCCTCAAGGAAAGCATATGCGAGGCAAGTACACAACATCATGGTCGTCCAGCGCCCACCGAAGAACATCCGCCTCGACGACCAGATCATCTCTTTCAGCGAAGAGGACGCCAGAGGCACCCATCAGCCCCATGACGACGCCCTAGTGATAACAATTAACATTGCAGGTTTCACCACAAGGCGAGTAATGGTGGACAATGGGAGTTCGGCTGATATACTCTACCTCCCCGCTTACCAACAAATGCGGCTTGACAAGGACAAATTGCGCCCCATGGATGCACCACTCGTGGGATTCACAGGTGACAAGGTTTGCCCGGTCGGTATTGTGACTTTACCAATCACGGTTGGTACTCACCCAAAGACGGTCGATTTCCTCGTCGTCAACTGTCCCTCAGCATACAACGCAATAATCGGACGACCAACCCTCAACCGTCTCCGAGCCGTGACCTCCACATACCACCTCCTTCTCAAATTCCCCACTGAGCACGGGATAAGGGAAGTCAGAGGAGATCAAATAGCAGCCAGAGAATGCTACCTTGCCTCCCTCGGGCCAGAGGGACAGAATCAGACGATGAACATTGAAGAGCAGAAGATTCTAGTGAAGCCTTTGGGGGAGCTGGACACCATCGAGCTAGAAGATGGACGACCAGAAAGGACGACCAAAGTTGGAGCTGACCTCCCCCCAGAAATGAAAGAATCACTCGTCCAATTCTTGAAAGATAACAAAGATGTCTTCGCATGGAGCCACGAAGACATGCCAGGTATCAACTCTTCCATCATTTCACATAAATTGAATGTTGACCCCTCCCTCCGTCCAATCAAACAGAAACGAAGAGTCTTCGCGCCGGAACGGAACAATGCCATCATGGAAGAAGTAGACAAACTCCTGGCAGCGAACTTCATCAGGGAAGTATACTACCCCGACTGGCTCGCCAACGTAGTCATGGTAAAGAAAAGTACTGGGAAGTGGCGAATGTGCGTCGACTTCACCGATCTAAACAAAGCATGTCCTAAAGATAGCTTCCCCCTCCCAAGGATAGACCAGCTAGTCGACTCGACAGCTGGTCATAAACTACTAACGTTTATGGATGCTTTTTCAGGTTACAATCAAATAGTTATGGACGAGAACGACCAAGAGAAGACCTCTTTCATCACCAGCAGGGGGCTTTTCTGCTACAAAGTGATGCCATTCGGGCTGAAGAACGCCGGAGCCACCTATCAACGACTGATGAACAGGATGTTCCACGACCAAATTGGAAGAAATGTCGAAGTTTACGTCGACGACATGCTAGTGAAGTCCAAGGAAGAAGACGACCATCTGGACGACCTCAGAGAGACTTTCCAAACACTCCGCAAATATCAGATGAAGCTGAACCCAAGTAAGTGTGCATTTGGTGTTTACTCAGGAAAATTTCTTGGCTTTATGGTTTCGCAGAGAGGCATAGAAGTAAACCCGGACAAAATCAAGGCAATACTAGAAATGCAGCCACCAAAGAACACCAAAGAAGTCCAAAGACTGACAGGAAGAGTAGCTGCATTGAACCGGTTCATGTCTCGATCCACAGACAAATGCCTACCCTTTTTCAAAACATTGAAGAAGGCTTTCGAATGGACGGACGAGTGCCAGCGAGCATTTGAAGAACTCAAGAAGTACCTGACAAAACCGCCCCTACTTAGCCCGTCCAAACAGGGTGAAGAGCTCTACCTCTACTTGGCTGTTTCGCCAACTGCCGTCAGTTCCGCACTAATTCGAAAGAAGAAAGACGACAGATGCCCGTCTATTATACAAGCAGAGCGCTTAGGGGGGCCGAAGAAAGATATCCACCCATGGAAAAGCTGGCATTCGCCTTAGTGACGGCAGCAAGAAAACTCCGCCCATACTTCCAAGCCCACACGATAGTATTGCTCACTAACCACCTGTTGCGGAAAGCGATGAACAAACCCGACGCAGCTGGACGACTCATCCAGTGGTCTATCGAACTTAGTGAATTCGACATCGACTACAGACCACGAACTGCGATCAAGGCTCAAGCCCTGGCAGACTTCATAGCAGAATTCACCTCGAAAGATGACGAGCCAACTGAAGACGTCGAACAGACATCGAAGTGGACCATGAACATAGATGGATCGTCGACAAAGGACTCAGGTGGAATCGGCGTGGTCTTAAAATCACCAGAAGGCGATACCATCAAGCAAGCTGTACGGCTCCAGTACCCAACCACCAACAATGAGGCTGAGTATGAAGCCCTCTTGACAGGACTCGAAATGGCCAAAGCACTGGGGGCAACAGAACTAGACGTGCTTAGCGATTCCCAGCTCGTCGTAGGGCAAGTAAACGGAGATTACGAGGCAAAGGAAGGACGCATGCAACGGTACCTGCACCAGGCCCGGCATCAAATAAACCAGTTCAGAAAAGTGAAGCTCAGTCGCATACCAAGAGAACAAAACACAGAAGCTGACCAGCTAGCAAAATCTGCTTCATCGACAACAGCCGACGACAGGATAAAGGTCGTCCAGCAATCAAGCCTGCAGACAACCGAGATGAACCCCGTTCACACCGAAAACTCCTGGATGACGCCAATAATCTCCTACTTACAGAGAGGGACGCTACCAGACAACCGACACGAAGCCAGACGATTAAAGGTACGCGCCTCACGTTTTCTCATGTTGCAGGGAACATTATACAAGAGAGGCTTCTCCCTCCCTTACCTCAGATGCCTGGCACCAGACGAGGCTAACTACGTCATGAGGGAAATACACGAAGGTGTTTGCGGCGACCACTCAGGCGCACGAGCTTTACAAAGAAAGATCGTCAGAGCAGGCTACTATTGGCCGTCCATGAAAGCTGATGCCTATCAGTTCGTCCAGCGCTGCGACAAATGCCAACGGTTCGCCAATCACCTGCATTCACCTCCGGCAGTGCTGGTACCAATGACGGCCCCCTGGCCCTTCGCGCAGTGGGGGTTAGACATCATGGGACCATTCCCAATTGGAAGACGGCAACTGAAATTTCTAGTAGTTGCGATCGATTATTTCACCAAGTGGGTAGAAGCAGAGCCACTGGCGACCATCACAGAAAGAAACATCCAGAACTTCGTATGGAAGGCAGTGATCTGCAGGTTTGGGATTCCACGAGTACTCGTATCAGACAACGGGAAGCAATTCGACAACCCCAGATTCAGACAGTTCTCTCAAGAACTGGGCATCCACAACCATTATTCATCTCCTGGCCATCCACAAGCCAACGGACAAGTCGAGGTCACGAATCGTTCGCTACTCAAACTCATCAAAACCCGACTTGAGGGGGCAAAGGGACTATGGCCAGAAGAACTCCCAAGCATACTTTGGGCCTACAGAACAACAGTCAGGATACCAACAGGCGAAACACCATTTCGAATGACATTCGGAAGTGAAGCAGTGGTACCCGTCGAAATAGGACTGACGACATTTCGAACTTCAGCATATGACGACAGAAAATGAAGAACAACTCCGCCTCAACCTCGACCTAATCGACGAAGTCAGAGAAACAGCGGAAGCAAGAATGAAGAGATACCAAGAGAAAATGGCGCGACACTACAACTCAAGAGTCAAGCCCAGACAGTTGTCAATTGGTGACCTCGTCCTACGAAAGGTCACCCTAGCCACCAGGAATCCTTCCGAAGGCAAACTTGGTCTAAACTGGGAAGGACCCTATAAAATCATTGAAGTACGACGACCAGGCACGTATCACTTAGAAGACATGAATGGACGACGCTTGTCACACCCGTGGAACGCCGAACATCTCAGGAGATACTATCCCTAAAGAGAGACAAACCTTGTAAAGAATAGAAAATACTTTGAATAAAGAAATAAGGGTGGACGTAGGCACTATTGCCGAACCACGGTAAATCGTATGTGTCAACCCGTACCCACATACCATGCAAAGTGACCAATGTTAAACTGCATCGTCCAAACACGATCTTTTAACGAATAACCAAAGTTAAACTGTATCGTCCAACACGATCTTTTAACTTAACCAATGTTAAACTGTATCGTCCAACACGATCTTTTAACGAATACCCAAAGTTAAACTGTATCGTCCAAACACGATCTTTTAACTTAAACAATGTTAAACTGTATCGTCCGACACGATCTTTTAACTTAACCAAATGTTAAACTGTATCGTCCAGCACGATCTTTTAACGAATACCCAAAGTTAGACTGTATCGTCAAAACACGATCTTTTAGCCCAAACAAAGTTAAAATGCAAACACGATCTTTTACAAGCTAAAAACTTTAAACTCAAGTAAAGGTAAAACAGTATCGTCCGACACCAATCAAATCACGATCTTTTTAACTTAGACAAAAATCAGAGTTAAAACCGTGTCGTCCAAACGCAATCCTTTAGCATTAGGCAGGTGATCAACGTCAACTGATACCATCTAAAAGACGTTCCCCTAAACTCAGACAACATTAGGACGCATCATCCCTCAACCTACTATGATAGCACCATCCAAACATGATTTTTTACAAGTCAAGATGGATCAACAAAACAGCAGCACTTTAATTTAGAAAAATACTCAGAAAAAGACAAGACTAAACAAAACATTCAAGCATCTAATAAAATGGAAAATTCATGCCAAAAACAATTCTGTGCACCGTCTTAAAAACGACGAAACATGCACAAACAGGTGTTCAGAAATGTTAAAACGCCCTAAACACGGGCCCCACATTGTTTGGAAATTTTGAAAAAAAAAAAAAAACATCTTTATTTCGACGACACATCCTCGTCACCCGCCTGGTCCTGAGAAACGCCAGCCACGGAGTCCTCGTCATCATAAGGTTGAAGAGCGGAGAAATCTAAGCCTGGGAAGCGCTGGACGGCTTGCTTTCTGAAGGCTTCGAAGCCAGACAGGAAATAGCGAGTGTTGATATCTTCAAAAGCCTCCGACGCTCTGAACTCAGACACCGCCGCCTCCTTAGCTCCCTCAATCTGGCCGACGAGATGCTTGAGATCGGCGACGGCTTTATCCTTGGCATCAACCGCCGCCTTAACATCGTCATCTCTGGCCTTGAGTTCCTTCTTCAGCTTCTCCGCCTCATTCAGGGCTTCCTTCCTATCCCTCGTCAGCTCCATGACGGCCTTTTTGGCATTTTTCATCTCCGCCTCATCTGCAATAGATTTTGCTCTCAGCATAGCCAAGTCCTCCTCAACTGAAGCACACCTCCGGGCCATCACCATGGCCTCCGTCAGACCCTACAGGCACGGCTGGGTCAGAAGCCACAAATAAAAGAACAAAGCAAAATACGCAAAGTAATAAAAGGACAAAAGACCATACCCGCATCAAAGAGTGAACCATAAGCAGCGAGAGGTCTTCAGTGTGGGCCACAGCATACTCGTCCGTATCTTGAGAAGTTATGGCACCTTTCGCCCTGTCCATTGTGACGAGAGGACTTTGATTGATCGTGGAGGCCGCAGATGGAGGAGTGAAATCAGAGTCCACCAGGATGACGGACGGGGCCTTTTGGCCAGAAGAGACAGCAGTCGGGAGGACAGGAGTGACGACCGGGACAGAAGGACGAGGAGGCGCCTTCTCAGCCTACTTGGAAGACCCCTCATCCGGCTTCTTCCGCTTCAGACTGACGGGAGCAATTGCCACCTCCCCTGATTGGGCAAGTTGTTTAAGTCGATTCTTGTTAAGCTTCATGGTGTTCACGCCTGCAAGCAAGAAACATACCCAAGTTAAAGAAAAATATATACATAAAAAAAAAAATAAAAACGCAAAACTCGACGACTTACGTTTCTTATTGGCTTTCACCAACGCTCTGACGGAGGAGCTGGGGACGGGTCCAAGTGAGAAAGTAGCGAGGAGGTCCGGCTCGATGAAGATATTGTACCGACGGTCTTCGATATCTAATATCTTCCAAATCCTCTCTTGCCAGACGGAATTCAGCAACGGACGATTCAAAGCTGCAAGAAACGAGAAAAACAGGTCACGCACTGACGATATAAAAAAAAAAAAAAAAAAAAAGAGCAAACCGAAGACACACACCAGACCGCGAAGGTGTCCCCCAAGACCTACGGACTCCTACGAAGTCCCTAGGGTCTTCTTGCGGCAGCCTTTCCCAGTTGTCGCCGCATACGAAGAAATACCCGTCCTTCCAGATTCTGTCGGACGAGGGTAATCCTTGGACGACCCTAGAGTTCGCATCACGGTTTTTGAACGTCCAGAAGCCCCGAGACAGTGCAATCTGGACGGGCTCGTAACAGAAGAGGAACTCGTCCACTGTTAGATCCTCCTCCCCGTTACTACTAACCCTCCACATGACCATGCAAGAGATGATCGTCCGCCAGCCATTTGGGTTTATTTGCCCCGGCGCCAAGGAAAGGTAATCTAGAAGTTCCCTAACAAAGGGCTGGACGGGAAAACGAAGACCGGCCCGAAAATCGGCTTCGTAAAAAGCTACGTCACCCTCATATTTAGGGCAACACGCTCGCTCGTCGGAGTCAAGAATTCTTAGGACGACGTCATCAGGTATCTGATAACGACGCCTTATCTTATCTATATCCTCATCCCGTTTTATTTTGCTAAAGAAGGACATGGCCCTCCAAGACCTGTCCGCCCTAGGCTGTTGACGAGAACCCGAAGTACTAGGGACCGTGTCAGACGAGGGTCCCCCTATCACCCCCCCGGCAGATTCATCAGAGAGCCCCTCCGTCAACTCCTCTGACAGCGGAAGAGACCACTCCGTCTCATTCGCCGCCATCCTACTCCTAACCGCTTCCCAAGTCGAGAGAGCCGGATAAACTATAGAGTATAGCTCCGCCGCTAATCGGTGGAGCACACTGTCGGAGGAAACGTAGCCCTCTAACGGCGGTGGACCTAAGTTACCCTCGGCAAACCTAGAGACGCCTACGAAGAATAACTTAAACGACGAGCTAAACGAAGCCAGGATGTGCTAGAATGGAAACACAAAACACTAATCGGAAAAACTAAAGATTGAAAGGAAAACTCACCGGAAAAACGGAGAAGAAACCCCAGTCGCTCGCCCCAAAGAACTCTCTTTCGAAAATGAAAAAATGAAACTTGAAATCGGTATAAAAACCCTAAACCAAAAACCCTTCGTATTCAAAAAACCGCCAAAAAACTGACGAAACAACGGTTCGAGCACGCCGTCAAATCACGTGACGACACGTGTCATCTGCAGCCCGAAGCGACACCTTGACATTAATGCGAGGTCTGACGGAACGGCGCCTCGATCACGCCGACCAAGCACGCGACGACACGTGTCATCTGCCGCCTGAAACGACACCTCGACATTAATACGAGATCTGACGAAGCGACGCATCGATCACGCCAGCCAGTTACGTGACGACACGTGTCACCCACATCCAGAAAGACGACCCCTCATTGAATGAAGTCTCCATTTCCCGAAAAATACGTGAAGTTATTAAAAAACCCCCCCGACCACTTCAGTACCTCGTACATCGTCATTTCATAACGACGATACGAAGTAGGGGGCATCTGATACGGACCCAAATTAATCCTCAACGACGA
>OU015762.1:342654-363191 GCA_907173295.1 Fagus sylvatica
AGAAAAACGAAAGGGTAACAGCATGTGAGGGACTACGTATGTGAGTGGGGGATTACGCATTTATTTGTAGTCTTGGATTACTAAATAATCACTCTACTTACACCAGCATTCATGTGAGATGAAATAATATGCATTTATTATATTTTGACCATCTAGGAATACTCTTGGAATCACCTTTACAATATATCAACCACGCCCTTATACATACTTAATAAATGTTGGTTATCCTTATCCACCTAATTACAAAGAAGCTTCCTCTCACTACAAAAAAGAAAATTGACTTTTTTCGAGGGTCAAAACCCTCGAAACAAGTAATAAAAACCTTAAACTGTTTCGAGAAAATGGCCCACGAAAGCCATCGATGGAAACCATAAAAAAATCCCAGCCCTCGAAGAAAGTATTTTATCTTTATCAAAGGTTATGACCCTCGATAATAAGGGTTGGGATTACTTCACGCATATTTTGAAATAAGTATTTTTATTTTAAAAAATAATAATTCTTTATTGCTAAATAGGGAATAATTGTATTCTTAATACACAAGAATAGTTAAAAAACTTAAAAAAATTTAACCAAACGATCTCACAAGCCCCAAACTACAACATCTCTTACTTTCATGACATGTATAAGTTTTTTTTATTTTTGGTTTTTTCCCTTCTCTTCATGTCCGACAAAATTAGAACGGAAGTTTCAGTGAAATGTCAAGACAATATTGGAGAAAAAAGATCCAGATAAGTTTTTTTCACTATGAAACTTAAATTATAAAGTGAGAAAGCTAGAGGAGATAGGCGGTGCTGAGTGCTGACTCAATTAACTTGACTTCAATTTCTCTGAATCTCTGATGCTTTTGGGTTGAGTGCAACCAAGTTTCCTTCGCGTAAAAAAATAAAATAAAATGAAAATAAATTGTTGGTTCCTATATTTAAATGATTCATTTCTCCCCAAATGCCAATCCTTTTCCACACTCAAGTCTCCAATTGGCTATAAAAATAGGAATGATATTACTGATATCCAAATTTTATTACATAATATTTACAACAGGGAAATATGGATGCCTTCTATGGCAAGTTGTGATTAATAAAGTATAAAGTGGAACACAAAAAGTGTGATATAAGATTTGTATGAATAATTTGGGAGGATGTAAAAGTTTTGGGAGACATCTATGAGCTACCATTTGTTGATACTCCCATTTTCCATGGAGATCAATGATGAGATTAAAGCTCTCATTTTCCAGGAAGCCAAACCCAAATGGGTTTAATCCCATTCACCATGCATGCTCTTTAAAATGGGCATACCAAGGTGTTGCATCAATTTAGGTCGATGGGGACCATGTCAGTGTCAAATGAAGGAAAGGAATCACTCCTTTACATTATGCAATGGCAACAGATGATCACCTTGATCTATTGGCCAATTTTTTTTTTATTAGTATGTCCTGATTTTGTTGAATATTTGACCACTGAAATATGACAAGTGAGAGTCTTTTAAACTCTTGGTGGGATGGATCAAACAAAATAGGTCTAAAAATGCCATATTTTAGGAGCGAGAAGTCTTGAACTTGAAGGACAAGGAAAGTAACACGGTGTTGCGCATTGGAGTTAAGGTTTCAAATATATTCAAATGATAAAATATGATTTGTGGGTCGGACGAAATGGATGTCTAACACCTTCACATTCCATAACCTAGCCTCCAATCATATATCGATGGTTCTAGATTAGGCTTTTTTAATGTAATTTTTACATTTTAAAATGTAATTAGGAGTCAAAGCAAAATAATTTTCTTAGATTGTATATAGAACAAAAAAAGCATTGTATTTTTTTTTCCATCATCTTGTAATATAAATATTTTTTGATGAAATTAAGATGCATTTCATTTTAATTCGAGTTTTCTTATTTATATGCCTTAATAAAATAAGCTGCAATTTCAAATATAAAACTCATGATCTAGGGGGTACAATATTGTCAATCGTTCATCATTTTGAGAAACAGTTTATTTTCAACCCCATTCACCCGGGTCCAAGGTTACCGTTTCTCACATTATTATATTGGGTTAAAAAATTAATTAGGGATTCAATTGGGTTAAGGTGTTAATTTTAAACTTTTTTAGAAACCTTAATAAATAAGGAGTTGTATGTGCAACACAAACCAAAATTTGCAAAAAGGGAAGAAGATTAAAGGAGAATCTTTGGAGCAAAGATCAATCAAAATATTCCTTAGATAAGAAATTCGTCCTAATAACTCTAATATCTTCAAATTTCCATAGTCTACGTTCTTTGAATTTGGGGAGTTTAAAGTTTTCATGATTAGAACGTCTATTTGAGTGTAAAATTCAAACTTTGCTGACTTTTGGGTTTTAGGGTTAAATTATTGGCTCTAAGATTTTAATAACTTGGTTTTTGAAGGAGATTAGTAAGAAAATTAGCCCTGAATGCGACCTTAATATTAGAATTTTATTTGGATTCTACTCGAAAATTCGAATGAGAACCTATTATGGTTCGTTAAAAGAGTTGTAGAAAATAAACGAAAAAATCTATAAAGGAAAAGCTTGAATATTGAAAAATTCTAGAAAATAAGGATTCCTACCTACTTGGTGGGCCATGGATGACGTCTTGGGCTCTTGGCCACAATGCTCGAGGTAGGTAGGAGTTGCTGACATACATTGGTCATCGGATCATGGGTGAAGAGGGGAAGCTAGGTCATGTGGTAGATGACTAGATATAATAAATCTAAGCCACCAATGTGAATTCACAAAATTTTTATAATCTTAAGAACTGCAAAATTTTTATAATCTTTGAGATGACTCGACGACCTTGACTTTCATCTCTCTCAAACCAAAATATAAAATTTTTATAATCTTTGAGATGACTTGACGACCTTGACTTTCATCTCTCTCAAACCAAATTTCCTTCACGAAGGCTGGTGGGTTCCTTCTTAGATGATTCTCCCCAAATAAATTGTATTATGGTCACATAACACAAACTCTGTTTTTTTTTTAGGTGAGGT
The DNA here is from genome assembly GCA_907173295.1 of Fagus sylvatica. Classification (NCBI taxonomy): domain Eukaryota; kingdom Viridiplantae; phylum Streptophyta; class Magnoliopsida; order Fagales; family Fagaceae; genus Fagus; species Fagus sylvatica. Next base: position 345,651 of record OU015762.1, read on the forward strand.
AGAATATCAAAGATAAGCTTCAAAACGTTCAAATGAGCATCAATATCACATGAAGAACTTTAAAGAACCAAAAGATACAAAATTGGATTTGAATTCTCTTAATCTGGTAGGTTGAGACCTTCAATTCATCAAGTTAAAAAACATATAGACTATAATTGAATGTCCCAAAATCTTTTAATGGACTCCAGTATATTAGGAATCAGATAAACACCTTCACAACCGTGTTTGGAACGAAATTCGAGTCAATACTGATAGCTCTTAAGATTCAGTTGTATCACTCTTTCAAATCAATGTATTGACAGCCCCTCGAATTGAAATCTAATTTGATTCATGTTTCCGATACCCATGTAATAAAAATAATAATTTAAAAATATATCCAATTTGATTCAGACCTGTAAAAATAAAAAATAAGATAAAATATCCAATTACATTAGTCAATTCAACTTGACTCCAATTATCTGTGCTCCTGCGTGTGTATAAATATCAGAAGTTCTTTATTAGCTCATACCAAACTTCCCACTCAATTTTCCATCAACTTCCTCTGCTGTTGAGATATTCCTTGCCTCTTGTTTTATCAGCATGGGGAAAATGAATCAATTTCTGCTGTTATTCCTTGCCTCTTGTTTTTTCTTCATTTCACATTCTCAAACTACTTCTAATACTTCCTCTCAACATCACTGCCTCCCTGACCAGAGCCATACTTTGCTGCAACTAAGGCAAGAGTTTGTTCAAAAGAGATTGCATTCTGATGACTTTGGATTTCTTTGATCTCAATGATTACTATAATGGTTCTTATCCAAAGATGAAGTCTTGGAAGGCAGATAGTGATTGTTGTTCCTGGGATGGGGTCACATGCGATCCAGAGAATGGTCACGTGGTTGGCTTAAACCTAACCAACAGCTGGCTTAATGGGCGTCTAAACTCTAACAGCAGCCTCTTCAGCTTACGTCACCTTCACAGACTCAACCTTGCCCTCAACAACTTCACTTCCTCCACAATCCCATCTCAATTTGGCCACCTTGTAAGTTTGACCCATCTCAATCTCTCTTTTTCCTTCTTATCCGGCCCAATCCCGTCGGAAATTTCATGGCTATCCAATTTGGTTTCACTTGATCTCTCTTTCAATGATTTTATCACATCTAGACGAAGTGAGGATTTCATCGTCATTACCTTAGAAGAATTGAATCTCAGAAGAATTGATCTCGAAGCACTTGTCCAGAACATGACATATTTGAGAGAACTTCATCTAGACGGAGTGAACATTTCATCGTCACTACCTCAATCCCTGGTAAATTTGTCTTCCTTGACATCTCTTTCTCTGTCTTCGTGCAGTTTGCATGGCAAATTTCCCTCAAATATTTTCCTATTGCCCAGGATACAAGCCATTGATTTGTTAGGTAACGAAGATCTCGCTGGTTTTCTTCCCAAATTTCAAGTAGGTAGTTCCCTAAAGCAATTGCATCTTTCCTTTACAAATTTTTCTGGGGAATTGCCCAGTTCAATCGGCAACCTCAAGTCCTTGAATTATTTGGGTCTTTCTTCATCAAATTTTTCTGGAGAATTGCCCAGTTCAATCGGCAACCTCAAGTCCTTGAATTATTTGGGTCTTTCCTCAACAAATTTTTTTGGGGAATTGCCCAGTTCAATCGGCAACCTCAAGTCCTTGAATTATTTGGGTCTTTCCTCAACAAATTTTTTTGGGGAATTGCCCAGTTCAATCGGCAACCTCAAGTCCTTGAATTATTTGTATCTTTCTAGAACAAATTTTCTTGGGGAATTTCCCAGTTCAATCGGCAAGCTTGAGTCCTTGAAATATTTGGAACTTTCTTACACAAAATTTTCAGGGGCAATTCCCGCTTCTATGGGGAACCTATCAAAGCTCACTTCTCTGAGACTTATCGGTAACCTTTTCAGTGGGGAACTACCATCTTCCTTAGGAAATCTTACACAACTAGAAGAATTAGATATCTCTGAAAATCAATTGAAAGGACCCATCCCATCTGAAATAAGTAGACTTCACCATTTGTCTAGGCTTGACTTGTCAGATAACTCACTCACTGGGGCCATTCCGTCAGTTTTGTTTACAATGCATTCATTGTTAGAATTATATCTAGATCAAAATCAACTTATTGGTCCTCTTACATTCCAAAATATCTCTTCGTCCTCATTAGTGACCTTGAGTTTAAGCGGAAACAAGTTGATTGGACCAATTCCAAAGTCAATTGCCAATTTCACTAAGCTACAAAATCTATATCTTTCTTCGATCAACGTAAAGGGCAATACGGAGCTAAGCATTTTCTTCAAGATTAGAAAGCTTGAAAGTCTAGATCTTTCAAGTATCAATTTATTGATTTCAAAGGAAAATATCAATTCAACCGTCCACAAATTTTTTGATTTGTCGTTGTCTTCTTGCAATTTGCATGAATTTCCAAATTTCCTCAAAACCCAAAATGAATTGCAAAGTTTAGACCTTTCCAACAACAGCATTGAAGGTCAAAATACCCAAATGGTTCTTGAATGTTGGAAAAGAGACATTGCAAGAATTGAATATTTCTTTTAACCTTTTAAGCAGTTTTGAGCAACCACCTATAGTTCTTCCATGGAAAAATATGTATATTTTAGACTTGAGTTCCAACCTGTTGCAAGAGTCATTTCCAATTCCCCCATTGTCTACACAATATTTTTTTGCCTCAAAAAATAAGCTGTTCGGAAGTATCCCTCCAATGATTTGTAAGGTGAAGTTTTTGCAAGTCCTTGATGTGTCAAATAATCAGTTGGATGGTCAGATTCCACAATGTTTATTTAATTTTAGTAGCTCACTCTTAGTTATAGCTATGAGAAGCAACCATTTTCAAGGAAGTTTGCCTGAAACATTCATAAATGGATGTAGTTTGTCAACATTGGACTTGAATCACAACCAAATACAGGGAAAGATTCCACGATCATTAGTTCAATGTAGAATGTTAGAGGTTTTGAATCTTGGAAATAACAAACTTGAACGATACATTCCCTTTTTGGTTGGAGTCTTTGCCAGAGTTACAGATTCTTGTCTTGCGAGCAAATGGATTCCATGGTCCTATATGGGATCCTGCTACCAAGATTGGTTTTTCTAAGTTGCATGTCATTGACCTCTCTCACAATAATTTCACTGGCGAGCTACCATCAAAATACTTCATGACCCTGGAATGCAATGCTAATGGCCCCCGTCAAAGGTAAGTCACAACCAGAATATATGGGGAGTGACTCCGGCAATATTATAAAGACACAATGACAATAGTGAATAAGGGAATAGAAATGGAATTTGGTAAAGATCTTGACCGTCTTTACAGCTATTGATCTCTCAAACAACAGGTTTTATTGGAGAAATACCGGATAGTGTGGGGAACCTAAATGGACTAATTGTACTCAATTTATCCAACAATAGCTTTCATGCGAGCCATATTCCATCATCATTTGGGAACCTAACTGCGCTTGAATCGTTGGATTTGTCTCAAAACTTGCTCTCAGGTGAAATCCCTCAACAACTAACAAGTCTCACATTTCTTGAATATTTAAACCTCTCTCAAAACCACCTTACTGGTCCCATTCCACAAGGTGGACAATTTTCGACATTTCAAAATTCCTCTTTTGAGGGAAACTTGGGATTGTGTGGTTCTCCATTGTCAAATAAATGTGAAAATAATGAGACACCAACTTCTATCCCGAGCCGTGACTCATCATTTGGAGAAGGATTTACTTGGAAAGTGGTAGTGATAGGATATGCTTGCGGATTGGTAATTGGATTTCTTATTGGACATGTTGTCATCTCAAGAAGGCCAGACTGGTTTATGAGAACTTTTCGAGTGAAGCTACATAGGTGAAGATGAATATGAATAAACTGGTACGTGCATTTATTCTGAATTTATAGTTATTTTTAAGATATGCCTAGTTTTCGTTTAATGAAATAATTAAATAATTACAGTAATTATAATAATTATATCTACATGTACAATAAAATGAGCATGCAAACTATTATCTATATTTTGCTTAATACTATTGATTAATTAAATTGCTATAAACTGTCCAAGAAGCTTTTGAAGTTATTAAATTCATAACCGCTATAAACATAAACAAATTTTCATTTTCCCTCAAAATCCCCCAATTCATTACCTTCTCCTATTTCCAGCAGCAAAATCTGATGGCATTCCCATAAATCGGAAGAGAATCAATGGCAGATACGCAGGCGGATTCGAACGTGTTCAGCGTAAGAATCGTCTCCATCGACTACTACATGGCCGCGCCGATCTCAGGCCTCGATTTCTGCTATAGCAGCTTCCAAGGTACTCTCTCTACTCCAAACGGTGTCGTATCAATCTCATTTGGAATTGAAAAACTAAAATGAAACTAGTTTGACAGTTTCGGCTGCTTAGATATTGATTGGGATTTCGTTTTCCTTGGTTTTCTCGGCAACCAAACGAGGTTTAGGTTTTTAATTACGCGTGTCGGCATGTGCTTTGCTTTTAGTTGACTTTGACGAGTTTGTTTTGGCTTCTCGAAGTGAAAAGATTGATTCAACTAAGAGAAATAGTTGCATTCAATGTAGGTTTTGGCCTTGCTTAGGTTCTTAGCCATTTAAGATTTGAAATTTTCTAGTTTATATATATACACACAAAAAATGAATTATATAGTGTGTTAAAAATACTTAAAATGTGTTAAAAATAGTTAAAATGCTTATTTGAAAAAAATTATATGTTGGGATTTTAAAACATTAATCAAATAAAAAGTTACTGAGTGATGTAACAATGGAAAAGAGTTACACTATGTTTGTGTGTGTAAGATTTGGTGGTTTCATTTTTTGATTTACCAAAAAATTTCTTGTTAAATAGTTAAAAACAAATAGAATTTAAAATATATATATATATGGATTACACTATTTTGTGTGTGTAAATTTGGTGGTTTCATTTTTTGATTTACCAAAAAATTTCTTGTTAAATAGTAATTTTTTTTTATATATATATGATCACTTTAAAATCCTTAAAGTAATTTTTTTTTGTTTAAGTAGAGTTGGTGGGACTCGAGAGATGAGATAATTTAAAAATTAAAGTATCCATAAATTTTTTGAACAGTACAATAATTATAGTAACTAGACAAAATAGAATTTTAGTTATATATAAAAAAGAAAATAAAAAAAAGAAGGCCTCTAAGCACACAGATGTAAAACCTCTTGCACACTTCTTAGTAGTTAAAAAATGTTCTAGTTAATATGTAGTTGTTCATTTTCTAGTAAACCAAACATAGGGCTAGGAAAATGCTACTCATGAAAATGAATTATGAGAAATTTAAACCTTTAATGGTGTTTTTTTTTTTTAAAGTTTATTATCGATAAGAGTTACACACCCACTCAATGGATTTTGAACCCATGACCTCACCTTTCACCCCATTCTAATGGTTGGAGGAAGTACCAGTTGAGTTATAACTCATTGGCAAATAGACAAACATAGAAAAAATAATGATGTAGAAAGTGGAACATGTATAGATAAATGTTTGGGAAAAATACACAAAGCCCCGTATGGTTTCTTTGTAAAACACGAAACCTCCAGAAAGTTTTAAATGTAACACTTAACCCCCTTGTGGTATTGTTTTATGTGTAATTTGTTAATTGTGTAATACTTTGTGGTATGGTTCTTTGTGAAAATGCAACTCTAAATATGGACACGTGTCATCATATGAGCAACTCACTGTTTATTTTCACGGATGTTTAACGGTTTACATATAAAACAATACTACAGGTGGTTAAGTGTTACATTCAAAACTTCAAGGGAATTCCGTGTTTTAAAAATAAACTATAGGGTGCTTTTGTAAGACTTGTTTGTTTGTGTAGGATTGTACATCATTTGTTTATTTTCTCCTCTAATTGGACTATTTCTTGAAGGTGGGAAAGTGAATGAGGTTCCTGTTATAAGAATATATGGATCTACACCGACTGGTCAGAAGACTTGCTTGCATATCCATAAAGTAAGATTATTCATGTTATATATATCTGGGTTCTCATAGAATGTTATCAAAAAACTTAGATTAGTCTATGTTGTCCTTAAGCAATATTCAAAATAGGCATATCAAAGTTTATTTAGTTAAAAAGAGCTTCCTAAATAATTTGCACTTGTAAGTTGGTTATGTGGAGAAAAACAAATACTAAGGAAATGAATTTTATTCTTCTCCTTTTGTTTTATTGAGACAATGGTGGGAAAATAGACATACTTTTTCTAGTTTAATCTCAACTTTCTATCCAATTCCCACCTACTTCGAAGAAAATTTTGAAGATGATCCTTTTACAAGTTTTGTTTGATTGGATGGCAGTATTACCCTGTCATCCCTATTACTAGTCGTGAGACCTGCACGATGCGCGGATTTTTACTTCCTAAAAAATTGTCATGTATAAAAATTTGTTAGAATATTTTAAATGATAGGAAAATATTTAGTTAAAATCTGTAAGTAAAAAAATTATCATTTTATCTTTAACATATTAATTATACTTTACTCTTTATACAATTTTTAAAAAAAAATTAAAAATTAAAAATTCCTCTAAGAGTGGTATTAATTGCTATCTTTAAACGGTCTTACAATTTATTACCACTTATCACTCTTTGTCTTCCAATTATTTCTCTCCACATTTATTCCAATTGATTAATTATTATTTTTTGCCTTTCCCTCTTTTTTCTCTCTTCCACGTTTTTTCTCTCCCTTCCAAATATTTCTCTCCACATTTATTCCAATTGATTATTTATTATTTTTTGCCTTCCCCTCTTTTTTCTCTCTCCCACGTTTCTTTCCCCTTGCTTCCAATTATTTCTATCCTCAAACTCCTATTTACATAAAAATTCACGTCAGAATATGCCTCTCAATTTTTTTCCTATTTTAACTCCTTCCATCTATGATTATCCTTATCTGTAGGGTTTTAGTCACTTCAACAATGAATTTAATTTTTTTTTCTTTTTTTATTTAAAACAAAGCCAAGTAACGTTTCTTTCATACACCCATTGCCAGACTTCTTGGCCATTACATAGTTAAACAAACAAAATGGTAAATCAAAACTCAACTAAAACCAACAATAAATCAAATAGGACATAACCTTGAGAGGTAGCTCAACTGGTCCGGCCTTGGGTGTGCTCCCCAATGGTCACTAGTTCGAGTCCCCTCAGGGCCACCTACCCAAGGCAAAGCCTTGCGATTATCGTGGCACACGTGCTAGTAGGGTGTTGCGTGTCCCTTGGGATTAGTCGAGGTGCGCGTATCTACGGAACGCTGGCCCGGACACCCAAGGTTATCAAAAAAAAAAAATTCAAATAGGACACAAAAAGTTGATCAATACCCAAATGTGAAGTTTATGGCAGCAAATAAACAGCATCCGTGACAACCCTTATGTGGGCCATCCTTTGATTTAAAAGAATCCTAGTATGCGAAGCAAAGCTGAGAAACAATTATTACTTTTCACAAATCACTTTTGCATGCTAATGAGCTGAGAAAACGAAACACTAATAAAACGTATAGACAGCAAGACAAAATAAACCCACAAGTGTAAATGAAACAAAAGAATTAGACTCCATAGTACATAGTAACATACCGCATTAGACTCCAGAATTTCTAATTCGGCCAACACCTTTATGTGCACCCACTGAAAGAGTTTCAGATACAAACAGTCAAAAAGCCATCGGGAAAATAAAGGAAATCGCAAAAATGAAAAGAAATAAATAAAATAAAATAAAAAGGTAATTTTTGTATTCAAAAAAGAAATTGAAAGTCCATTAACCATTCCAAAAATTGACAGAACATAAATTTGAATAGAATAAATATTGTATGGCCATTTAAATATAAATGGAATGAAATAAAGAAAAATTAAAAAAAAAATATATTGCAATAGCAATAAATAAATGTATTTGCAAATATTAGTTTTGATTCATTGATACATATAAAGTCAAATTGCCAACAACCATACTTCACCCTATTTTTTTTTCCGTTCTCTTTTAATCCCATTTGTACAAAGGTTGTGAAACAATGGTTACTACAAAAAAAATACGCTGTTGTAGTGGGTAAGTTTCAGTGCTACAATTAATTTCTTAAAGTAGTAAAAAGTACTTTAGTCAGACTTTCCAAAAATAACCACCCCCTTTTATTAATGTTTACTTTTGAATTTATAGTACACAGTACATTGTACTTTGTTCCCTTTCCCCAATGTGGGACAATTCTTTATTCAGTAAAGTACAATAAAGTACAAAGATTCTATTGACAAGTACTATATTCTATGTGCTTTAGGCTTTGGGCCGAGCTTTGCATTTTGACTTGTGATACGGCCTGGGCCGAGCTTTGTGCTTTGGCCTCTGCAATAGGTTTGGGCCGAGCTTCATACTTTGACTTCTGATAAGAGCTTGGGCCGAGTTTGATACTTTAGCCTCTCTTGTGGGCTTGGGCCGACTTTTACATCCTATCCCTTGATATGGGCTATTCATTTATGGGCCTATTTTAGATGTAGATTTCCCCACCTCCAATTGCCCCTCAAATCTTTACTCTTTTTTGAAGAGAAGGATTTGACCGAAACAGTGGAGAAATATACAGTAATTATTCACAGCTTTAAACGAAATTCGGTCAGGAATAGGGTTTGGTTTACGGATTCATAACTCGGTTGTTATCCCTGGACGGTTCGGTCCGGAACATTTATGATAAGGAAGCAGCGATTTCCAAATCGATGTTGCGTTTATTGGGTGAGGACAAGGGATAGGGATAAATTAATTCGATATTATCTCGACAGCATCCGTGAGCCATAATTAAGGAAGGACGTTTGGCGTTCCCTAAGTTATCTCGTTTTTAATGCTTTATTGTGATTAGGACGACGTTTGGATTTCCCGAGGATGCTTTGTCTCCAAGGATGTAGTGCAAACCGGAAGAACCATTTTTCCTCGCTATTATTTTTTGTTTATTTTTCTTTTTCTTGCAGGTTTCTCACCGGTCCGTGACCGGTTGACTTCCGGTTGCCTGTCGTCACTTTGGCAGTATATAAGAGAGCGAGACCCCACATTACACTTTTACCTTTTGAAACACTATTCTTTGCCTCCAGTCGTGAGCTTTTTTACTGTTTTGACTTGGGTTTCTTCTTTCCAGCTCACTTGTACTCAAAGCACAAGTAAAGACATGCCTATCCAAAAGAGGATCGTAGACATACGATCGGTGCTTGAAGAGCGTGCCCCAGAGTTGCCGCGAGGTCCTTATGCTCCCCGTGCTTCCGGATTCCCCGAGGGAGAATCTGTTGTAAAAAAGAGAAAGAAGGGGGAAGAGGAAGCCGAAGTATCCGAAAAGCAGCAGGTACCTATCAACATCGAAACCACGACTAAGCCCTCATCGAAAAAGGGTAAAAGTAAAGATAGCCGAACTCTCCAAAAGGCCGTCGGTCATGTTTCTCATAAACGCAAACACCAAAAAGAACAACCAGCGCCCTGGCAGTGTGAATTCTATGTGGATGGCCGACCGGTGAATGAAGATGATTCGGTCTGGAAAAGTAAAGACGTCCGTGGTGGGCAAATAGCTGATGCCCTTGGGAGCGCCCTTCTCCTTCCCAAAGACATGAAAAATTGGAAAGGAAACGACTCAAAACATATGATCGAAAATCTGAAGCGTGACTCGGTCGTGGTGAGTTTCGTTTTACATCCTTTCTTTTGTTACGATAATCCGTCATTATTATTTACTCATTATGACGATTTTATTTTATTTTATTTTTTTTTTTAGGCCGTCCAAGGGGTTTTTGAGGCCGGGTATCGACTGATAGAAGCCGAACGTCTTCTTAACGAATCTCTCGCTGAAAACGATAGGTTGCGTGAAGTCGAGAAGACAGCGTCTGCTAGAATTCGGGAGGTCGAGAGTCAACACAAATCTGCCGAAGAAGGGCTTCAGAAGGCCGAATGCCAACTGGTGGAGATGTCGGCTAAGCTGGAACGAGAATGTGACCGTTCCGGTGGATTACAGGCGGAAATTGATAAACTTAAGGCCGAGTTGGCTGAAGCTCGGCAGGTGTCAAGTGATGCTGAGAAAGAAGCTCAGGCAACCTACGACCGGGGTTTTGCAGATGCTGCAGGGTCTTTGAGATTTCAAATGCGTAGGGAATGTAATATTAATTTCCTGAAGGGGTGGGCGCTGGCTCTTGAGCAAGCTGCGGTTGATGATGAGTCTGAGCTTTACGTCTTGGGCCGACGTTATCGACCCTATGATTCAGGAACCCCTGAAAATCTTGAAGAAACAAACGTTGAGGTTTTGGGTGGTCTTGAAGCCTTTGACGGTCCTACGGTCATGGAAAACGCCGAAGTTTTTGATCATCAAGAGCGGGCCCAGACTGAAGAGGTTCAAGATATGGAGAAAGGTGTCTCTGATAAAGAAGATAATGTAGACGTGGATGATCAAGAGGGATCTGCCTATGATCCTTGAATGCATCTATGACTGCATTATACATTTCATTTCTCCATTGAAGCAAATCGCACCAAACAGACATATTATCCCATTCATTTGGGGTTCTCGGTCTTGGATTCGTAGGAATGTTTGTCGTGATCAGCATAAAGGTTTCCATGTACACCAACGACAGAACTTTTGGAAAGTTCGTTACTAACGAGGGGAAATGAACGTTGACCGAAGGGGTTTAAGAAAGGTGTCTCTGATAAAGAAGATAATGTAAACATGGGTGACTAAGGGGGTTTGTTTATGTAATTGTCCCCTATACATATATAAGAAAAACAACTTTGTCATAGATCTGAATTGAGTTATATATGACTGTTTTGTTTGTTTGTTTGTTGTTTTTTTTGTTTTTTTGTTTTTTTTTTTTTTTTGTAAAGGCAAGTTCGTTTATCGCTAGGGTCGAGCTTATCTCGTTGCTCCGAATTATCCTCGGCATATATACTTTGGATGTTTTTCGTTAGAATTGAGATAAATGGATCAATACATGCCTCATACCGATCTTACGGTCCTCGGTAGAAACGTTCGGTCTGATCAGAATGCTTCAACTAATGTAATCCACAGACCGTAGAGATAATCACTAGATCGGTCAGTTTTTGAAGTGATTAATGAGAAGGCAGAGTTTCACCTTTTCGGTGTATAGGGATGCTTTTATTAATGGTGACCTGACGTTGGGGTCTTTTCGATTTTCGGCTATTAAATGAATGACGGCTGGCGTCATTTATTACGCCGTTATGTGTTCCCTAGGCCATCAAATCATTATGAAGGCCTTTTTGGGGGCCGAGAGAAGCTATTTCACTGGCTCTCTGATTTTTACCGGCCCATGACCGGCTAAGTCCCGGTTTCCTTAGCCCATCCACTCTTGTATAAAAGGGGGAAGACCCCACTTCATTTTTACTCTTTACTTTCACTTCTAGAGATAAAAAACATCCCCTTCAGTCCTCTGAGTCTATCTTTCTTAACTCTTCTGTGCCGTCTTCACGTCAGTAAGTCTTTTTCTACTCTTTGTATTTTCCTTCCGTCGTCCTAGTAGTATTCTTCGGTCCAAAAAACTTTTTATTTTGTTTTTTACGTTATGGGTAAATTTGCCAAACTCGTAGATACCGAAGAGAAAATCGTAGAGTTTAAAAAACGTTACGGGATTCCCGAGGACGTACACATTCGGTACGTTCCTTACGGTGATCTTGCACTTGTCCTGAATCAAGGACCTTGTGCTTCCCATGGTAGCAATAATCGAAGGAGGGGTTAGAATACCCATGCATACTTTCTTATTACAGTTTTTAGCTCATTTTAGACTAGCCCCCATTCAGTGTGCCCCTAATGTTTTTAGGATAGTAATGGGGACGGCCGTTCTCATGGAGAAATTGGGCCTAGACCTCACTGTACATGATATAACATATGTATATAGTCTCCAAGCGACCGGTAGGGACCAATATACCCTATTTGCCCGTAACGCTTATAGAAAACTGGTGACCGGGCTTCCGGACTCTAGCAAGGGCCGAGATGAAGATTTCTTGGTGTTCACGGGGAACTGGCAAAACCCCCAGATTAATTGCTCTTTGAGGCCCGGTGTACCAGGTTTTAACTGTTTTATGTCTAACTGTTTCGCGTCTTTTATGCAACGTATTTTTATCTATTTTCGTTTGTCTTGACCGAATGTTTCTTTTTCCTTGTCAGATAAGATTTTTACATCTAAGAAAGTAGAACTTGTGGAAAGGAGAACAGTCGAACACCTCCTTCAGAAACCCTGTTTTATTGATTCGGGTGGTCGGCCTCGGGCGGCATCCGTCTTACTGGACTACGTGCCTTCATACAAATCCTTCCAGAAAGGTCCCATTGTAAAACATTCTAGACAGGAAGAGGTTTCGGTCGTGCGGCCCGGGAAGGATCAGGAGGATATCATCCAAGCGGTCCCCTTAACGGCTAGAAAAGGAGTACAAGTACCTCGGCTTGTACCACCTCTCAGCGATCCTAACTTTACTCCTTCCATTGAATCTTCGGAAGCCGGTCTTCCAATCATTCGGTTTCCGTCTATTTTTGACCCCGATCCTAAACCGACCGAAGAGATGCCGGTCCAACCAAGAACCGTCAGCATAGCGGACGTGCTTGGGACGTCGGCTTCAGGGACGTCGCGGACTTCTCCAACTGCCTCTCCCCTACCTCCTTCCCCCTGGATTCTCCCAAGGAGAAGGTGTTATGAGAAAGAAAAGGAAGAGAGGAGCGGCGCAGGATGATGAAGGCTGCGTTCAGGAGGGGTCGTCTCCAGCCCAACCTTCAAAGGCCAAGTCTCCAAAGAAGGCTAAGAGTAAGAATAACCGAGCTCTTCAAAAAGCCACGGGTCAAATTCCTCAAGGTTGTGTGGGTCAAGACGACTTGCAACAACCGTGGAGTTGCTCTTTCCTTCTTGAGAATCGATCGGTCGATAAGGGAGATTCGGTCCTCAAGAGCGGGAGAGGAGTTCGAGGAGGGCAAGTGGCCGAAGCGGTTGGAAAAGCTCTCCTCCTTCCGGAAGACATGAAGGTCTGGCAGGAAAAAAGATCCAAATATATGTTGGAGAATCTCAAGCGTGACTCTATCCTGGTAAGTTTAGCACTTCAATGTTTCATTATGCATGTTACATGTGCCCTTCATCTTATTTAGACACACATTCCTTTTCAATTTATCTTTTCTTTGCTTCTTTCTTAGGCCGTTCAAGGTATATTTGAAGCTGGCAACAGACTTTTGGAGACCGAGCGTCGCCTTAACTTGTCTACCGACGAGATCAAGCGCCTTAAGGATCTTGAGAGCTCGGCCTCTGTAAGAATTCGTGCTGCTGAGAGTGCCCAAAAGAGTGCCGAAGCTGGCCTGCTAAACTTGCAGAATCAAGTGGCCGAGCTTCAGAGAAAGCTGGACGCTGAATATAAGTCTGCCTCTCAAGTTCGAATTGAGAATAGCCAGCTTAAAGAGGCGCTGGCTGAGGCCGAAGTGAGGGCTGAAAAGGGGGCTCAGGCTTACTATGACCAAGGTGTTAACCAAGCATCCCAGGATCTAAGATATCAACTCAGAGGCGAGTGCAACAAGTATTTCGTCCAAGGATGGCACCAGGCCCTAGATAATGCCGGGGTTGATGACGACTCTGACTTATATGACTTGGTGTATTCACGTCAACCTTATGAGGTTCTTGTGCCAGAGGAGGGAAAAGAGTTGGTGGCTGGTGAGGGTGCCGCTGGAGATCCGGCAGTTCTTGGGTCCCCTGAAGCCTTAAGTGAGCCCGTGCTGGTTGATGACACTAAGGCGGCCGAGGATAGGCCTGATGATCAAACCCCTGCTGCTGAATCTCAAGAAGGAGAAGAGGGTTCGGACGTTGATGAAAACATTGACGTAGTAGATTAGTTTTAACGTTTTACTTTTGAAATGTATTACGTTTGTATTCCCTGTTTCCTTCATAAGAAGGGGGGAATGATACAATTTGTTTTTGTGTTCCCTGTTTCCTTCATAAGAAGGGGGGAATGATACAATTTGTTTTTGTGTTCCCTGTTTCCTTCATAAGAAGGGGGGAATGATACAATTTGTTTTTATAACCAAGAGCGCCTTTTATGTGAATCCCATTTTTGCTTGAGCATGTTTTCTACTTATATCCTTGTATGCCGAATGTGTTTATTTAACTTTTACTGAATTTTGAGTTGGTTTCTATTTTAGACTTGTTAGTTTTCTCGGACTATAGCTCTTGGAATCCCTTAGGTTGAGGAAAGCCAAAGTCGAGTTAGTTTTTCCAACTTTCTTTTCTTTAAGGAGCTCAGTATTTGGAAAGCTTGGTTTCGACCGAGGTTGAAGCCGGGTCGGTCGTTCCAACTTTTAATCCTAATAGTCTTCTTGGGGTTTTGCATTTAGGAACCCTCAGGTTTGACCGAAGTCTAATTATATTTTAAGCTTTTAACTTGCCAGTCCCTTTGGACCCTATTGTTTGGGAACCGTTTCGGTTGACCGAAGCTTAATTCGGGTTATTTTGTACTTTTACTTTTAACTTGCCAGTCCTCCTGGACCTCAGTGCTTGGGAACCTTTTCGGTTGGCCAAAGCCTAAGTCAAGTTATTTTTAAGTTTTTAACTTGCCAGTCCCCCTGGACCTCAGTGCTTGGGAACCTTTTCGGTTGGCCAAAGCCTAAGTCAAGTTATTTTTAACTTTTACTTTTAACTTGCCAGTCCCCCTGGACCTCAGTGCTTGGAAACCTCTTCGGTTGGCCAAAGCCTAAGTCAAGTTATTTTTAAGTTTAACTTGCCAGTCCCCCTGGACCTCAGTGCTTGGGAACCTTTTCGGTTGGCCAAAGCCTAAGTCAAGTTATTTTTAAGTTTTTTAACTTGCCAGTCCCCCTGGACCTCAGTGCTTGGAAACCTCTTCGGTTGGCCAAAGCCTAAGTCAAGTTATTTTTAAGTTTTTAACTTGCCAGTCCCCCTGGACCTCAGTGCTTGGAAACCTCTTCGGTTGGCCAAAGCCTAAGTCAAGTCGTTTTTAAGCTTTTAACTTTTAACTTGCCAGTCCCCCTGGACCTCAGTGCTTGGAAACCTTTTCGGTTGGCCGAAGCCTAAGTCAAGTCATTTTTAATTTTTTTGTAACTTGCCAGTCCCCCTGGACCTCAGTGCTTGGGAACCTTTTCGGTTGGCCAAAGCCTAAGTCAAGTCATTTTTAATTTTTTAACTTGCCAGTCCCCCTGGACCTCAGTGCTTGGAAACCTCTTCGGTTGGCCAAAGCCTAAGTCAAGTTATTTTTAAGTTTAACTTGCCAGTCCCCCTGGACCTCAGTGCTTGGGAACCTTTTCGGTTGGCCAAAGCCTAAGTCAAGTTATTTTTAAGTTTTTAACTTGCCAGTCCCCCTGGACCTCAGTGCTTGGAAACCTCTTCGGTTGGCCAAAGCCTAAGTCAAGTTATTTTTAAGTTTTTAACTTGCCAGTCCCCCTGGACCTCAGTGCTTTGAAACCTTTTCGGTTGGCCAAAGCCTAAGTCAAGTCATTTTTAATTTTTTTTAACTTGCCAGTCCCCCTGGACCTCAGTGCTTGGAAACCTTTTCGGTTGGCCAAAGCCTAAGTCAAGTTATTTTTAAGTTTTAACTTGCCAGTCCCCCTGGACCTCAGTGCTTGGGAACCTTTTCGGTTGGCCAAAGCCTAAGTCAAGTCATTTTTAAGTTTTTGACTTTTAATTGTTTATGAACAAGGATAGTGAAGTGGTAGGGACACCAGATTTACCGTGGTTCGGCCAATGGGGCCTACGTCCACCTTTTGTTTTTCTTATTCATTATTAGTTTACAACTTCTGCTAAACATCCATACCAAACTACCCCCCTTTTTTTTTTTTTTTTTTTTGTACGTGAAATAAAAAGATATGAACTAATGGAAATACTTCCGAAGATTGCTGACATTCCATGGCCGAGGCAAGGGTAAAGAATTCAAGTCTTCTAGGTGATAGGCTCCTGTTCCTGTGACAAATCGCACCCTGTACGGTCCTTCCCAGTTTGGCCCCAGCTTACCATCGGTCGGTTTTTTAGTGTTGCTCCAAAACTTTTCTGAGGACCAGATCTCCTTGCTTGAAAGGACCTTGGTCGAATGTTCTTGTTGTATCCCTTTTTCAGTTGCTGCTGGTAGGAGGCTAACCTGATCATTGCTTGTTCTCTTCTTTCTTCTAGTAAGTCTAGAGCCTGGGATTGAGCCAGATCATTCCTTGTTGGTTCCCATTCCGATGTTCTGAGAGTGGGGAGTCCGATTTCTAATGGGATGACTGCTTCCGATCCATATGCTAATGAGAATGGGGTCTCCCCTGTTGACCTCCGTGGAGTGGTTCTGAAAGTCCACAAGACATTAGGTAATTCTTCCACCCATCTTCCCTTGGCATCTTCCAGCCTTTTCTTGATTCCGTCTAACACGGTTTTGTTCGAGGCTTCGGCTTGGCCGTTACTCTGAGGATATGCTGGTGAACTGTACACGTTTTTTATACCGAGTTCTGAACAATACTTCGTGAAAGGTTTACTGGTGAATTGTGTCCCATTATCAGAGATGATAGTCTTGGGTATTCCGAACCTGGTTATAATATTCTTCCAGACGAACTTAATTGAATCTTTGTCTCTGATGTTTGCCAGAGGTTCGGCCTCGACCCACTTGGTGAAATAGTCTGTAGCGACAATCAACCATCGTCTATTACCTGTTGCCCTTAGGTAAGGGTCCGACCAGGTCCATGCCCCACTGTGCAAATGGCCACGGACTTACTAATGGCTGCAGCTCTCCGGCCGGTTGATGAAGCGAATGTGAGAATCTTTGACATTTATCGCACTTTTCTGACATAGTCCACTGCGTCTTTCTGCATGTAGGGCCACCAATATCCCTGGGTAAGAGCTCGGTGTGCCAGAGATCTGCCCCCAGTATGACTTCCACAGATGCCTTCATGTATCTCGTATAGCAAATCCTCGATAACGTCAGGGTGAACGCATAAAAGATAGGGTCCCGAGAAGGACCGTCGGTAGAGTTTCAAGTCCTTTGACAACCAGAACCTCGCGGTTTTCCTTCTGATAATTTCGGCTTCCTTTTTCTGTTCCGGTAGAACGCCCTCTTTAAGGTAGGTGACATAGGGATCCATCCAACACGGTCCAACTGTAATAGCATTTATGTAGTTCGCAGGTTGATCGGTGCTGGGCGTTGTGAGGGTCTCAATTGGTATAAAACGTTTAAAATCTGCACTCAGAACAGATGCCAACGTTGCCAATGCATCCGCGTGATTGTTCAAGTTTCGACCGATCTGTTCGATTCTTACTGTTTCGAAATCGGTCATGGCCGTCTGAACTTTCAACAGATAGGCCGCCATACGCTCATCCCGAGCCATGTACTCCCCGTTGATTTGACTTGCTACTAGCAATGAATCGCAGTAGACGATCAGGCGTCGGGCTCTCAATGTTTTTGCCGATTTTAATCCAGCCAGGACCGCTTCATATTCGGCCTCGTTGTTAGACGTTTTAAAATCAAGACGAATTGACTGTTCAATCACCGTCTCATCCGGTGTTATTATGACCACCCCGGTTCCTGACCCTTTGGCGTTGGAAGCACCATCTACATACAC
>OU015762.1:363291-377543 GCA_907173295.1 Fagus sylvatica
GATAATCACAACAAATATTCACAAGTGCGTATAAAATGTAATAAAGCGATAAATGACTAGAAATGTAAAGAAAGCGATAAATGACTAGAAAATGTAAATAAAGCAATAAATGACAAGGAAATGTAAATAAAGCAATAAATAGACAAGGAAATGTAAATAAAGCAATAAATGGACAAATAAGAAACTAGTAAAGCATGAATGAAATAAATGAACTAAAAAAATGTAAGAGAAAGAGAGAGAGAGAGAGAGAGGGGAGTGGGAAGATGAGGGGAGGTTAGAGAGAGAAGCACCTAATAGGTGCTTCTCACTCTAAAAACCCCCCAAAATCCCTAAAGAAAAAGAAGAGAGAGAAAGAGCCTAGAGAGAGAGAGATTACCTAGAGAGGAGTCTCTCTCTCTAAAACTACCCCAAAAACCCCCTCCTAAAACCCCCTAAACCCCTATTTTCTGCCTATTCTAACGCTCTAGAAGGCCTAGTGCCCGAGCAAAATTGTGTGCAAATGAGGGGGGGGAGGGTCTGGTTTTATAGAAAACGGCGTGCACGCCTCGCGCGGGTCCATCATGGCGCGCGGCGCATGATGGCGGTCCTGCGCGAGTTGTGGTACCTGCCACGTGGCAGTCTTATCCTTCCACGCCAGCCCCCCTCGAATCCTCCTCGATTTTCCGTGCGCGTACCCTTTTTTATCCGATTTTCGGGGGCAGTTTTGGAGGTCTTCCTGGAACTCAAAATGGGTCATGCAGCATATCGTCGGAAAGCTCTCGACGTCCTCTTTCCAACGGATATAAAGTTTGCGCGAATCGGAGTTCGGACGAGAGAGTTATGGCTCCCGGAAGTCGGGGTGTCGGAGCTGTTTTTGTGCACGTTTTTCCGGCGAAGATTCCGGTCAAACGGGGGATGCTTTCGGCGAACCGAGAGTTCCACGTCGTAGCCGGAGTCGTTATCTTTCCAACGCACCCGGGCTCGCGGATCAACTTGTTGCGAGCAGGAAAGACTCTGCGCGCGAAGGCGGCTGTCCGGGAGGAAAAATGCGTTTTGCTCCCAGCGCGTTTTTTCTCAAATCTTGTCCCAGTTCGCGCGCGTATTTGACCTAGCTCCCGATGTCGGATTTTGACGTTCTTGGTACCGTCGGAAAGCTTGCGCTGCCTACTTTTGCAAGGTTCCGGATTTCGCGGGAATCCGAGCTTGGGACTTGTGAGATATGGCCCCGCGAACAGAGGCCACCGGGGTGTTTTTGGTCCGTTTGAGGACAGTTTTCCGATCGGGATTCCGGCTAGACCCCGGTAAATTCTTGGCGATCCGAGAGTTCCACGTCGTGCATGAATGTGTCTTCTTTCCAACGTGCCCGGGCTTCGCGGATCAACTTGTTGCGAGTCAGGAAGACTCTGCGCGCAAGCGTGGCAACGTCGGTGGGAAAATTCCGGAATTTTCAGCACAGCCTTATTTCGTCGGCCTGTTTTCACGCGCGTGGTAGACGTAGCTCCCGATGTCGGATTTCCGACGATCTTGGTATCGTCGGAAAGCTTATGCTACCTACTTTTCCAAACGGTACAGGCCTTGCACAGAGGCGAGCTTGGGTTCGCAAGATATGATCTTGCGAACGGAGGCCGTTCGGAATGTTCCTTATGCCAAGGGGTCATCTTCTGGCTGAGATTCCGGCTTGACCGGAGGAGCTCTTGACGATCCGGAAAGTTGCGTGTGGTAGCTGAAGTGAACCTCTTGCCTAAGGGTCTTGGCTCGCGGACCAAGTTGCAGCGGGTCGGAGAGAATCTTTGCGCAAACGTTGCCTCCCAAATAGGCTGTTTTGTCAACAACACTTAGCAAAATTTGGCTAAGTGTTGGACCGTTTTTTCACAGTTTTGACCATAACTCCCTCGTTTCTCGTCCGTTTTTGGCCCGTAAAGTACCGGAATCGAAGCTCTTCATCATGTCTCTTCAGAATGGTCAAGGAGCGGTCAGTTCGATTCAGCTTTTGGTCTGGTCAACGGTCCGGTCAAACCTTGGTCAAACTTGGTCAACCTTGGTCAAACTTGGTCGAATTTGGTCAAAGCTCTCCAAATCTCCAAACTCTGGGAAAGTGTATCCCGGACCGCATTTCGAGGGTTTCTGGGCATAGGCGGACCCTAGTCGGGCTGGAAACAGCTCGGTCAAACCTCGGTCAAACTTCGGTCAACCCTAGTCAAACTTGGTCAAACCTTGGGAAATGTGTCTCGGACCTTCTTCTTGGGAGTATTTGATGCGGAGAGCCCTCGTCGGATCAGACCGGCTTGGTTCGGGCTGTCTCGTTTTGCGCGCCGACACTCGAGAAAATCCCGGGGGTAAAAATGGGGTTATGACAGGGGACTACCCAAGCTGCAAATCGAGTGGTCCAACGGCTTGGCATTTGAATCCAAACACATTGGGGAGGTTAATTTGAGACTTCAAATTTGTCCAAGTCTCAAATTGGGTGGTTCAACGGTTTGGCATTTGAATCCAAACACGTTGAGGGGTGATTTGACTTGGGGACTACCCAAGCTGCAAATCGAGTGGTCCAACGGCTTGGCATTTGAATCCAAACACGTTGGGGAGGTTAATTTGAGACTTCAAATTTGTCCAAGTCTCAAATTGGGTGGTTCAACGGTTTGGCATTTGAATCCAAACACGTTGAGGGGTGATTTGACTTGGGGACTACCCAAGCTGCAAATCGAGTGGTCCAACGGCTTGGCATTTGAATCCAAACACGTTGGGGAGGTTAATTTGAGACTTCAAATTTGTCCAAGTCTCAAATTGGGTGGTTCAACGGTTTGGCATTTGAATCCAAACACGTTGAGGGGTGATTTGACTTGGGGACTACCCAAGTCTGCAAATCGAGTGGTCCAACGGCTTGGCATTTGAATCCAAACACGTTGAGGGGTGATTTGACTTGGGGACTACCCAAGCTGCAAATCGAGTGGTCCAACGGCTTGGCATTTGAATCCAAACACGTTGGGGAGGTTAATTTGAGTCTTCAAATTTGTCCAAGTCTCAAATTGGGTGGTTCAACGGTTTGGCATTTGAATCCAAACACGTTGAGGGGTGATTTGACTTGGGGACTACCCAAGCTGCAAATCGAGTGGTCCAACGGCTTGGCATTTGAATCCAAACACGTTGAGGGGTGATTTGACTTGGGGATTACCCAAGCTGCAAATCGAGTGGTCCAACGGCTTGGCATTTGAATCCAAACACGTTGGGGAGGTTAATTTGAGTCTTCAAATTTGTCCAAGTCTCAAATTGGGTGGTTCAACGGTTTGGCATTTGAATCCAAACACGTTGAGGGGTGATTTGACTTGGGGACTACCCAAGCTGCAAATCGAGTGGTCCAACGGCTTGGCATTTGAATCCAAACACGTTGGGGAGGTTAATTTGAGACTTCAAATTTGTCCAAGTCTCAAATTGGGTGGTTCAACGGTTTGGCATTTGAATCCAAACACGTTGAGGGGTGATTTGACTTGGGGACTACCCAAGCTGCAAATCGAGTGGTCCAACGGCTTGGCATTTGAATCCAAACACGTTGGGGAGGTTAATTTGAGACTTCAAATTTGTCCAAGTCTCAAATTGGGTGGTTCAACGGTTTGGCATTTGAATCCAAACACGTTGAGGGGTGATTTGACTTGGGGACTACCCAAGCTGCAAATCGAGTGGTCCAACGGCTTGGCATTTGAATCCAAACACGTTGGGGAGGTTAATTTGAGACTTCAAATTTGTCCAAGTCTCAAATTGGGTGGTTCAACGGTTTGGCATTTGAATCCAAACACGTTGAGGGGTGATTTGACTTGGGGACTACCCAAGCTGCAAATCGAGTGGTCCAACGGCTTGGCATTTGAATCCAAACACGTTGGGGAGGTTAATTTGAGACTTCAAATTTGTCCAAGTCTCAAATTGGGTGGTTCAACGGTTTGGCATTTGAATCCAAACACGTTGAGGGGTGATTTGACTTGGGGACTACCCAAGCTGCAAATCGAGTGGTCCAACGGCTTGGCATTTGAATCCAAACACGTTGAGGGGTGATTTGACTTGGGGATTACCCAAGCTGCAAATCGAGTGGTCCAACGGCTTGGCATTTGAATCCAAACACGTTGGGGAGGTTAATTTGAGTCTTCAAATTTGTCCAAGTCTCAAATTGGGTGGTTCAACGGTTTGGCATTTGAATCCAAACACGTTGAGGGGTGATTTGACTTGGGGACTACCCAAGCTGCAAATCGAGTGGTCCAACGGCTTGGCATTTGAATCCAAACACGTTGAGGGGTGATTTGACTTGGGGATTACCCAAGCTGCAAATCGAGTGGTCCAACGGCTTGGCATTTGAATCCAAACACGTTGGGGAGGTTAATTTGAGTCTTCAAATTTGTCCAAGTCTCAAATTGGGTGGTTCAACGGTTTGGCATTTGAATCCAAACACGTTGAGGGGTGATTTGACTTGGGGACTACCCAAGCTGCAAATCGAGTGGTCCAACGGCTTGGCATTTGAATCCAAACACGTTGAGGGGTGATTTGACTTGGGGATTACCCAAGCTGCAAATCGAGTGGTCCAACGGCTTGGCATTTGAATCCAAACACGTTGGGGAGGTTAATTTGAGTCTTCAAATTTGTCCAAGTCTCAAATTGGGTGGTTCAACGGTTTGGCATTTGAATCCAAACACGTTGAGGGGTGATTTGACTTGGGGACTACCCAAGCTGCAAATCGAGTGGTCCAACGGCTTGGCATTTGAATCCAAACACGTTGAGGGGTGATTTGACTTGGGGATTACCCAAGCTGCAAATCGAGTGGTCCAACGGCTTGGCATTTGAATCCAAACACGTTGGGGAGGTTAATTTGAGTCTTCAAATTTGTCCAAGTCTCAAATTGGGTGGTTCAACGGTTTGGCATTTGAATCCAAACACGTTGAGGGGTGATTTGACTTGGGGACTACCCAAGCTGCAAATCGAGTGGTCCAACGGCTTGGCATTTGAATCCAAACACGTTGAGGGGTGATTTGACTTGGGGATTACCCAAGCTGCAAATCGAGTGGTCCAACGGCTTGGCATTTGAATCCAAACACGTTGGGGAGGTTAATTTGAGTCTTCAAATTTGTCCAAGTCTCAAATTGGGTGGTTCAACGGTTTGGCATTTGAATCCAAACACGTTGAGGGGTGATTTGACTTGGGGACTACCCAAGCTGCAAATCGAGTGGTCCAACGGCTTGGCATTTGAATCCAAACACGTTGGGGAGGTTAATTTGAGACTTCAAATTTGTCCAAGTCTCAAATTGGGTGGTTCAACGGTTTGGCATTTGAATCCAAACACGTTGAGGGGTGATTTGACTTGGGGACTACCCAAGCTGCAAATCGAGTGGTCCAACGGCTTGGCATTTGAATCCAAACACGTTGGGGAGGTTAATTTGAGACTTCAAATTTGTCCAAGTCTCAAATTGGGTGGTTCAACGGTTTGGCATTTGAATCCAAACACGTTGAGGGGTGATTTGACTTGGGGACTACCCAAGCTGCAAATCGAGTGGTCCAACGGCTTGGCATTTGAATCCAAACACGTTGGGGAGGTTAATTTGAGACTTCAAATTTGTCCAAGTCTCAAATTGGGTGGTTCAACGGTTTGGCATTTGAATCCAAACACGTTGAGGGGTGATTTGACTTGGGGACTACCCAAGCTGCAAATCGAGTGGTCCAACGGCTTGGCATTTGAATCCAAACACGTTGAGGGGTGATTTGACTTGGGGATTACCCAAGCTGCAAATCGAGTGGTCCAACGGCTTGGCATTTGAATCCAAACACGTTGGGGAGGTTAATTTGAGTCTTCAAATTTGTCCAAGTCTCAAATTGGGTGGTTCAACGGTTTGGCATTTGAATCCAAACACGTTGAGGGGTGATTTGACTTGGGGACTACCCAAGCTGCAAATCGAGTGGTCCAACGGCTTGGCATTTGAATCCAAACACGTTGAGGGGTGATTTGACTTGGGGATTACCCAAGCTGCAAATCGAGTGGTCCAACGGCTTGGCATTTGAATCCAAACACGTTGGGGAGGTTAATTTGAGTCTTCAAATTTGTCCAAGTCTCAAATTGGGTGGTTCAACGGTTTGGCATTTGAATCCAAACACGTTGAGGGGTGATTTGACTTGGGGACTACCCAAGCTGCAAATCGAGTGGTCCAACGGCTTGGCATTTGAATCCAAACACGTTGGGGAGGTTAATTTGAGACTTCAAATTTGTCCAAGTCTCAAATTGGGTGGTTCAACGGTTTGGCATTTGAATCCAAACACGTTGAGGGGTGATTTGACTTGGGGACTACCCAAGCTGCAAATCGAGTGGTCCAACGGCTTGGCATTTGAATCCAAACACGTTGGGGAGGTTAATTTGAGACTTCAAATTTGTCCAAGTCTCAAATTGGGTGGTTCAACGGTTTGGCATTTGAATCCAAACACGTTGAGGGGTGATTTGACTTGGGGACTACCCAAGCTGCAAATCGAGTGGTCCAACGGCTTGGCATTTGAATCCAAACACGTTGAGGGGTGATTTGACTTGGGGACTACCCAAGCTGCAAATCGAGTGGTCCAACGGCTTGGCATTTGAATCCAAACACGTTGGGGAGGTTAATTTGAGACTTCAAATTTGTCCAAGTCTCAAATTGGGTGGTTCAACGGTTTGGCATTTGAATCCAAACACGTTGAGGGGTGATTTGACTTGGGGACTACCCAAGCTGCAAATCGAGTGGTCCAACGGCTTGGCATTTGAATCCAAACACGTTGAGGGGTGATTTGACTTGGGGATTACCCAAGCTGCAAATCGAGTGGTCCAACGGCTTGGCATTTGAATCCAAACACGTTGGGGAGGTTAATTTGAGTCTTCAAATTTGTCCAAGTCTCAAATTGGGTGGTTCAACGGTTTGGCATTTGAATCCAAACACGTTGAGGGGTGATTTGACTTGGGGACTACCCAAGCTGCAAATCGAGTGGTCCAACGGCTTGGCATTTGAATCCAAACACGTTGAGGGGTGATTTGACTTGGGGATTACCCAAGCTGCAAATCGAGTGGTCCAACGGCTTGGCATTTGAATCCAAACACGTTGGGGAGGTTAATTTGAGTCTTCAAATTTGTCCAAGTCTCAAATTGGGTGGTTCAACGGTTTGGCATTTGAATCCAAACACGTTGAGGGGTGATTTGACTTGGGGACTACCCAAGCTGCAAATCGAGTGGTCCAACGGCTTGGCATTTGAATCCAAACACGTTGGGGAGGTTAATTTGAGACTTCAAATTTGTCCAAGTCTCAAATTGGGTGGTTCAACGGTTTGGCATTTGAATCCAAACACGTTGAGGGGTGATTTGACTTGGGGACTACCCAAGCTGCAAATCGAGTGGTCCAACGGCTTGGCATTTGAATCCAAACACGTTGGGGAGGTTAATTTGAGACTTCAAATTTGTCCAAGTCTCAAATTGGGTGGTTCAACGGTTTGGCATTTGAATCCAAACACGTTGAGGGGTGATTTGACTTGGGGACTACCCAAGCTGCAAATCGAGTGGTCCAACGGCTTGGCATTTGAATCCAAACACGTTGGGGAGGTTAATTTGAGACTTCAAATTTGTCCAAGTCTCAAATTGGGTGGTTCAACGGTTTGGCATTTGAATCCAAACACGTTGAGGGGTGATTTGACTTGGGGACTACCCAAGCTGCAAATCGAGTGGTCCAACGGCTTGGCATTTGAATCCAAACACGTTGGGGAGGTTAATTTGAGACTTCAAATTTGTCCAAGTCTCAAATTGGGCGGTTCAACGGTTTGGCATTTGAATCCAAACACGTTGAGGGGTGATTTGACTTGGGGACTACCCAAGCTGCAAATCGAGTGGTCCAACGGCTTGGCATTTGAATCCAAACACGTTGAGGGGTGATTTGACTTGGGGATTACCCAAGCTGCAAATCGAGTGGTCCAACGGCTTGGCATTTGAATCCAAACACGTTGGGGAGGTTAATTTGAGTCTTCAAATTTGTCCAAGTCTCAAATTGGGTGGTTCAACGGTTTGGCATTTGAATCCAAACACGTTGAGGGGTGATTTGACTTGGGGACTACCCAAGCTGCAAATCGAGTGGTCCAACGGCTTGGCATTTGAATCCAAACACGTTGAGGGGTGATTTGACTTGGGGATTACCCAAGCTGCAAATCGAGTGGTCCAACGGCTTGGCATTTGAATCCAAACACGTTGGGGAGGTTAATTTGAGTCTTCAAATTTGTCCAAGTCTCAAATTGGGTGGTTCAACGGTTTGGCATTTGAATCCAAACACGTTGAGGGGTGATTTGACTTGGGGACTACCCAAGCTGCAAATCGAGTGGTCCAACGGCTTGGCATTTGAATCCAAACACGTTGAGGGGTGATTTGACTTGGGGATTACCCAAGCTGCAAATCGAGTGGTCCAACGGCTTGGCATTTGAATCCAAACACGTTGGGGAGGTTAATTTGAGTCTTCAAATTTGTCCAAGTCTCAAATTGGGTGGTTCAACGGTTTGGCATTTGAATCCAAACACGTTGAGGGGTGATTTGACTTGGGGACTACCCAAGCTGCAAATCGAGTGGTCCAACGGCTTGGCATTTGAATCCAAACACGTTGAGGGGTGATTTGACTTGGGGATTACCCAAGCTGCAAATCGAGTGGTCCAACGGCTTGGCATTTGAATCCAAACACGTTGGGGAGGTTAATTTGAGTCTTCAAATTTGTCCAAGTCTCAAATTGGGTGGTTCAACGGTTTGGCATTTGAATCCAAACACGTTGAGGGGTGATTTGACTTGGGGACTACCCAAGCTGCAAATCGAGTGGTCCAACGGCTTGGCATTTGAATCCAAACACGTTGGGGAGGTTAATTTGAGACTTCAAATTTGTCCAAGTCTCAAATTGGGTGGTTCAACGGTTTGGCATTTGAATCCAAACACGTTGAGGGGTGATTTGACTTGGGGACTACCCAAGCTGCAAATCGAGTGGTCCAACGGCTTGGCATTTGAATCCAAACACGTTGGGGAGGTTAATTTGAGACTTCAAATTTGTCCAAGTCTCAAATTGGGTGGTTCAACGGTTTGGCATTTGAATCCAAACACGTTGAGGGGTGATTTGACTTGGGGACTACCCAAGCTGCAAATCGAGTGGTCCAACGGCTTGGCATTTGAATCCAAACACGTTGGGGAGGTTAATTTGAGACTTCAAATTTGTCCAAGTCTCAAATTGGGTGGTTCAACGGTTTGGCATTTGAATCCAAACACGTTGAGGGGTGATTTGACTTGGGGACTACCCAAGCTGCAAATCGAGTGGTCCAACGGCTTGGCATTTGAATCCAAACACGTTGAGGGGTGATTTGACTTGGGGACTACCCAAGCTGCAAATCGAGTGGTCCAACGGCTTGGCATTTGAATCCAAACACGTTGAGGGGTGATTTGACTTGGGGATTACCCAAGCTGCAAATCGAGTGGTCCAACGGCTTGGCATTTGAATCCAAACACGTTGGGGAGGTTAATTTGAGTCTTCAAATTTGTCCAAGTCTCAAATTGGGTGGTTCAACGGTTTGGCATTTGAATCCAAACACGTTGAGGGGTGATTTGACTTGGGGACTACCCAAGCTGCAAATCGAGTGGTCCAACGGCTTGGCATTTGAATCCAAACACGTTGAGGGGTGATTTGACTTGGGGACTACCCAAGCTGCAAATCGAGTGGTCCAACGGCTTGGCATTTGAATCCAAACACGTTGGGGAGGTTAATTTGAGACTTCAAATTTGTCCAAGTCTCAAATTGGGTGGTTCAACGGTTTGGCATTTGAATCCAAACACGTTGAGGGGTGATTTGACTTGGGGACTACCCAAGCTGCAAATCGAGTGGTCCAACGGCTTGGCATTTGAATCCAAACACGTTGAGGGGTGATTTGACTTGGGGATTACCCAAGCTGCAAATCGAGTGGTCCAACGGCTTGGCATTTGAATCCAAACACGTTGGGGAGGTTAATTTGAGTCTTCAAATTTGTCCAAGTCTCAAATTGGGTGGTTCAACGGTTTGGCATTTGAATCCAAACACGTTGAGGGGTGATTTGACTTGGGGACTACCCAAGCTGCAAATCGAGTGGTCCAACGGCTTGGCATTTGAATCCAAACACGTTGAGGGGTGATTTGACTTGGGGATTACCCAAGCTGCAAATCGAGTGGTCCAACGGCTTGGCATTTGAATCCAAACACGTTGGGGAGGTTAATTTGAGTCTTCAAATTTGTCCAAGTCTCAAATTGGGTGGTTCAACGGTTTGGCATTTGAATCCAAACACGTTGAGGGGTGATTTGACTTGGGGACTACCCAAGCTGCAAATCGAGTGGTCCAACGGCTTGGCATTTGAATCCAAACACGTTGGGGAGGTTAATTTGAGACTTCAAATTTGTCCAAGTCTCAAATTGGGTGGTTCAACGGTTTGGCATTTGAATCCAAACACGTTGAGGGGTGATTTGACTTGGGGACTACCCAAGCTGCAAATCGAGTGGTCCAACGGCTTGGCATTTGAATCCAAACACGTTGGGGAGGTTAATTTGAGACTTCAAATTTGTCCAAGTCTCAAATTGGGTGGTTCAACGGTTTGGCATTTGAATCCAAACACGTTGAGGGGTGATTTGACTTGGGGACTACCCAAGCTGCAAATCGAGTGGTCCAACGGCTTGGCATTTGAATCCAAACACGTTGGGGAGGTTAATTTGAGACTTCAAATTTGTCCAAGTCTCAAATTGGGTGGTTCAACGGTTTGGCATTTGAATCCAAACACGTTGAGGGGTGATTTGACTTGGGGACTACCCAAGCTGCAAATCGAGTGGTCCAACGGCTTGGCATTTGAATCCAAACACGTTGGGGAGGTTAATTTGAGACTTCAAATTTGTCCAAGTCTCAAATTGGGCGGTTCAACGGTTTGGCATTTGAATCCAAACACGTTGAGGGGTGATTTGACTTGGGGACTACCCAAGCTGCAAATCGAGTGGTCCAACGGCTTGGCATTTGAATCCAAACACGTTGAGGGGTGATTTGACTTGGGGATTACCCAAGCTGCAAATCGAGTGGTCCAACGGCTTGGCATTTGAATCCAAACACGTTGGGGAGGTTAATTTGAGTCTTCAAATTTGTCCAAGTCTCAAATTGGGTGGTTCAACGGTTTGGCATTTGAATCCAAACACGTTGAGGGGTGATTTGACTTGGGGACTACCCAAGCTGCAAATCGAGTGGTCCAACGGCTTGGCATTTGAATCCAAACACGTTGAGGGGTGATTTGACTTGGGGATTACCCAAGCTGCAAATCGAGTGGTCCAACGGCTTGGCATTTGAATCCAAACACGTTGGGGAGGTTAATTTGAGTCTTCAAATTTGTCCAAGTCTCAAATTGGGTGGTTCAACGGTTTGGCATTTGAATCCAAACACGTTGAGGGGTGATTTGACTTGGGGACTACCCAAGCTGCAAATCGAGTGGTCCAACGGCTTGGCATTTGAATCCAAACACGTTGAGGGGTGATTTGACTTGGGGATTACCCAAGCTGCAAATCGAGTGGTCCAACGGCTTGGCATTTGAATCCAAACACGTTGGGGAGGTTAATTTGAGTCTTCAAATTTGTCCAAGTCTCAAATTGGGTGGTTCAACGGTTTGGCATTTGAATCCAAACACGTTGAGGGGTGATTTGACTTGGGGACTACCCAAGCTGCAAATCGAGTGGTCCAACGGCTTGGCATTTGAATCCAAACACGTTGGGGAGGTTAATTTGAGACTTCAAATTTGTCCAAGTCTCAAATTGGGCGGTTCAACGGTTTGGCATTTGAATCCAAACACGTTGAGGGGTGATTTGACTTGGGGACTACCCAAGCTGCAAATCGAGTGGTCCAACGGCTTGGCATTTGAATCCAAACACGTTGAGGGGTGATTTGACTTGGGGATTACCCAAGCTGCAAATCGAGTGGTCCAACGGCTTGGCATTTGAATCCAAACACGTTGGGGAGGTTAATTTGAGTCTTCAAATTTGTCCAAGTCTCAAATTGGGTGGTTCAACGGTTTGGCATTTGAATCCAAACACGTTGAGGGGTGATTTGACTTGGGGACTACCCAAGCTGCAAATCGAGTGGTCCAACGGCTTGGCATTTGAATCCAAACACGTTGGGGAGGTTAATTTGAGACTTCAAATTTGTCCAAGTCTCAAATTGGGTGGTTCAACGGTTTGGCATTTGAATCCAAACACGTTGAGGGGTGATTTGACTTGGGGACTACCCAAGCTGCAAATCGAGTGGTCCAACGGCTTGGCATTTGAATCCAAACACGTTGGGGAGGTTAATTTGAGTCTTCAAATTTGTCCAAGTCTCAAATTGGGTGGTTCAACGGTTTGGCATTTGAATCCAAACACGTTGAGGGGTGATTTGACTTGGGGACTACCCAAGCTGCAAATCGAGTGGTCCAACGGCTTGGCATTTGAATCCAAACACGTTGAGGGGTGATTTGACTTGGGGATTACCCAAGCTGCAAATCGAGTGGTCCAACGGCTTGGCATTTGAATCCAAACACGTTGGGGAGGTTAATTTGAGTCTTCAAATTTGTCCAAGTCTCAAATTGGGTGGTTCAACGGTTTGGCATTTGAATCCAAACACGTTGAGGGGTGATTTGACTTGGGGACTACCCAAGCTGCAAATCGAGTGGTCCAACGGCTTGGCATTTGAATCCAAACACGTTGAGGGGTGATTTGACTTGGGGATTACGAGTGGTCCAAGCTGCAAATCGAGTGGTCCAACGGCGGTTTGGCATTTGAATCCAAACACGTTGAGGGGTGATTTGACTTGGGGACTACCCAAGCTGCAAATCGAGTGGTCCAACGGCTTGGCATTTGAATCCAAACACGTTGGGGAGGTTAATTTGAGACTTCAAATTTGTCCAAGTCTCAAATTGGGTGGTTCAACGGTTTGGCATTTGAATCCAAACACGTTGAGGGGTGATTTGACTTGGGGACTACCCAAGCTGCAAATCGAGTGGTCCAACGGCTTGGCATTTGAATCCAAACACGTTGGGGAGGTTAATTTGAGACTTCAAATTTGTCCAAGTCTCAAATTGGGTGGTTCAACGGTTTGGCATTTGAATCCAAACACGTTGAGGGGTGATTTGACTTGGGGACTACCCAAGCTGCAAATCGAGTGGTCCAACGGCTTGGCATTTGAATCCAAACACGTTGAGGGGTGATTTGACTTGGGGACTACCCAAGCTGCAAATCGAGTGGTCCAACGGCTTGGCATTTGAATCCAAACACGTTGGGGAGGTTAATTTGAGTCTTCAAATTTGTCCAAGTCTCAAATTGGGTGGTTCAACGGTTTGGCATTTGAATCCAAACACGTTGAGGGGTGATTTGACTTGGGGACTACCCAAGCTGCAAATCGAGTGGTCCAACGGCTTGGCATTTGAATCCAAACACGTTGAGGGGTGATTTGACTTGGGGATTACCCAAGCTGCAAATCGAGTGGTCCAACGGCTTGGCATTTGAATCCAAACACGTTGGGGAGGTTAATTTGAGTCTTCAAATTTGTCCAAGTCTCAAATTGGGTGGTTCAACGGTTTGGCATTTGAATCCAAACACGTTGAGGGGTGATTTGACTTGGGGACTACCCAAGCTGCAAATCGAGTGGTCCAACGGCTTGGCATTTGAATCCAAACACGTTGGGGAGGTTAATTTGAGACTTCAAATTTGTCCAAGTCTCAAATTGGGTGGTTCAACGGTTTGGCATTTGAATCCAAACACGTTGAGGGGTGATTTGACTTGGGGACTACCCAAGCTGCAAATCGAGTGGTCCAACGGCTTGGCATTTGAATCCAAACACGTTGGGGAGGTTAATTTGAGACTTCAAATTTGTCCAAGTCTCAAATTGGGTGGTTCAACGGTTTGGCATTTGAATCCAAACACGTTGAGGGGTGATTTGACTTGGGGACTACCCAAGCTGCAAATCGAGTGGTCCAACGGCTTGGCATTTGAATCCAAACACGTTGGGGAGGTTAATTTGAGACTTCAAATTTGTCCAAGTCTCAAATTGGGTGGTTCAACGGTTTGGCATTTGAATCCAAACACGTTGAGGGGTGATTTGACTTGGGGACTACCCAAGCTGCAAATCGAGTGGTCCAACGGCTTGGCATTTGAATCCAAACACGTTGAGGGGTGATTTGACTTGGGGATTACCCAAGCTGCAAATCGAGTGGTCCAACGGCTTGGCATTTGAATCCAAACACGT
>OU015762.1:377643-392672 GCA_907173295.1 Fagus sylvatica
TTATAGATAAACATCAGAATATCAAGAGTTATTGTGTATAATGGAAAAAATAAGCACTTCAATATAGTATTTTCTTCAAATTTTCAACATCATGAATTGTATTTTTGGTAGTAGTTATATCAACGTGTTTATCAATTCTATTGAATTTAATGTATTTTAATGTAGTAGTTGAAAGGGTTTTTTAGTTGCTACGTCTACGTAATAAGTTTTTTAGCAAAACACTATCATTGTGGGGATATATTTTTCCTTCAAATATATTATTTTGTTTTGAAAAATATTATTTTAAATTTATGTTAGTCGATTAAAGAAGTGACGTAATCTTAGCCTTTTATTTTAAAGGGAATATGAGGATTTAAAGAATACTATATGGTAGAGTAACCTAAGAATTCCAGAGGATACAACATTTCGTATATTATTCTACTTTGGTCAATATTTACTTTATGAAAAAAATATAAATCATTTTCTAAATATGATATCGGATAAATAAAATATCTAAATGTCAAATATTCACATTTCCTGTATTTAGGAATGATATCATACATGTAAATGTTTCCCATTAAAAAAAGAAAAGAAAAAACAAAAAAAGCAACATGTAAATTATTTTAACCGAAAATAAAAATATGCCAAAATTATTAGAGCATTAAAGGAAGTGACTTACATTCTATACATTTAATTTGGAAGTTTTAAAGTCGTTATTATTTTTCATGAAAATGAAATTAAGATACTCCATTCATATTTTTATTCTTCAAATATTTAATCTTCAAATATATAAATGTCCAACTACTAATTAGGAATGCTCCATTCAGATTTAAATTCTCCATTTAATGTAATCATTCTAAACGAAAAAATACAATATCTAAATATCAACCAACATTATTCCTCATTTACTCCTCGCCTATTTTTCCTCTTTGCAAACCGGTTAAATCATTTAAATATTACATGTTCTATGTCTAATTAGAATACTCCATTCATATTTTAATTCTTCAAATATTTAAATGCCGTACCTCTAATTAGGAATGCTTTATCCATATTTAACTCTCCATTTAATGTAAATCATTTTTACAGGGAAAAAAATAAAATATCTAAATGTCAATCAACATTTATTCCACATTTAGTACTCCACTCCTATTTTTCCTCCTTGCAAACCGGTTAATTTTTTCAAAATATCTAAATGCTCTATGTCAAATTAGAATACTCCATTCATATTTTCTTCAAATATTTAAATGTCCTACGCCTAATTAGGAATGCTCTATTCAGATTTAAATTCTCCATTTAATGTAAAATCATTCAAACAGGGAAAAATAAAATATCTTAATGTCAATCAACATTTATTCCACATTTACTCCAGGCCTTTTTTTTCCCGTTGCAAACCGGTTAAATTCTTCAAATATCTATATACCCACATAAATTTCAAATTTGCAAAGAAAACTCCCAAATTTTAATCCCAATGCACAAACCCACCACGAAAATGAATTAAAAAAAAAATTTAGTCCCACTTTTTTTTTTTTTTAGTTGAAAGATAGAATTGTGTTGAATGAAAACCAAACAATTACAGGTATAAATGTAATATAAAACAAACAGCAAAGGATAAGCTTAACTTCCATTACCCATTCAACAGTAAAGAAAATGTTCCTAGGATGAACGTGTCATTTTAGGAGACTTCATTCGGTGGATGTAAGTTGGTTCGATTGCCACAGTGTAGGTTGTTGTTGATCAATAAGCAGGGTCGTGGCTGCGTTAAGAATCCTGGATGGATGAGTTTGGTACTGCTAAAAAAGGAACCGGTTTCTTACATTCCATATCGCCCAGCACACCATTGCCTATTTCTCCAAATCAGACCGAGGATTTTCTTGGAAAGAGAAGAGACAATAAGCGTAGAATATATAGCAAGAGAACATGAAAGGTGGGATGTGAAGATTGGGGTCGCAATTAATTGGGGAGATGAGGAGGTGAGGGAGTTGAAGAGGTGAGAGGGAGACAGAGATAGACAAAGAGGAACAACCGTTTGAGAATGTGTTGAGACAGAGAATTAAATATGAGACATCTATGTGAGAACATGTGAGTGTGAGAGAATTAAATAGAGAGAAGGGGGAGATGGAAGCGTGTAGAAACAGCAAATCTGACGTGGTGGGCTTTGGAGAAGGAAAAAAAAATTCTCTCAGCTCCAGCTTTTAGTTTATATAATAGATTATAGCATTATCGCCTACTCAACCGTACATAATAACACCCTATACTACCTACACACAAAAAAAAATACATGATGATAGGAACAAACCCACAAAGGCAATCGAACATGAAGCTTAGGAAACCACACAAAGGTGCAATCAATTGGGGAGATGAGGAGGTGAGGGAGTTCAAGAGGTGAGGTAGAAGAAAATGTGAGGAAGAGGAAAAGGCTATGAAAAGGGAGAGAATTAAATAGAGGTAAGGGTTAAAAGGTAAGAGTGAGAGAATTAATTAATTAATTAGAGGTATGGGTGATGGGGAAGGGTGTGGAAATATGAAATCTAATGTGACATCTTTAGGGAGAAAGTTAAAACTTCATCTATTAGTTTATATATAATAGATATAATAGATTATAGATTCCTAGGGAGGATGGGAGTAAGATATAATAAATAAATTTCTTAATTACTTTATTTTATTTTATTTTATTATATATTTAAAAATTGACACATCAATTTGTAGATCAAATGATGTAAATTTATAATATCCTTAACATCACTAGAAAAAAGTAGCTTATAATTAACCACATGATTTCTGGTGTTCTGAGAAGATTTGTTTATTTTGTTTCATTAAAATAAGTATCAAACTTTCCATTTTGCGAGGGAGTTATAAATTAGCATTAACAAACAGCAGTCCTTACGGGGAACTTGGAAACTGGAAAGTCTCACGTCTCAACTCCAAGACAAGGAGCAAGGACCTTGGAAAACCCACCATACGTAGTATGAATATGAACTCCAATATGATAAGTCTAGGACCTTTGAAAGTCCAAAGATTGTCTCAACTCCATCATGACTTCAGTCCATCCTTTTCCTTTCCTTAGCCCCATAAGGACTTGATCAAACTTCTACACCCAAATCCATGATTTTTGCTAGACTTAGACAAAATTTGGATCCATAATTTGTCCATTTTGGTTTTAGTTTGACCCACATTCAATTTTGACCCGGCTTGGCGAGGACAAACCCGGACTCATCTTTCAAGTTTCTATTATAACTTTTAAAATTTATTTTTGTATTGACCAGTTTTCAATGTATATTTATATGTTAAAGTTGTATTAGATTTTTTATAGTGTAGATGAAAATACTAATGACATTAATTGTTAACTTGACGTGCAATTTTTAAATATAAATATTGTTTTCAATGTTGGATCTACTATTTTCTTCCAAAATTTTTTTTAGATTATATTTTATTATTAAAACTCTATATATTTAGTTATTTTTATAGGTGATTTAATTTTATTTCATGTTTTATGTATAACAATGTACTTTTTTTTTTCTTCTTTTGTGGAATTATTGGACTAGTAAAAATTAGAATTAATTATCTATAAACTTAATGATTTATGTACTATTCAACTTTTATCTTTTAGAGTGTTTTTTTTTTATTCTTTTATTTTATTGAAAGAAATACAAAAAAAAAAAAAAACATTTAAAATTACTTTAAGTTTTTTTTATTATTATTATAATTATTAAATGTAAAAGAATACAGGTAATGCCAAGTTGACTTGACCCATCAAAGATTGAATAAGGATTATAAGAATAACACCCCATTTTAGTCCATCACGTCGGTCTCATTTGTTTGCCAAGTCTAATTTTTGGATACCAAGAATATATGCCACTTAAGTTCTTTTGATGATTGTTAATCTTGTTGCAGTCAAATCAGAGAGATTTTCATGCTCCAAAAAATTGCTTAGGTTCCGTTTTGCCAAGTTGACTTGACCCATCAAAGATTGAATAAGGTATTACTATCTATATATATATTAAAGCAGAAGACGTTGCCATCTATCTGCCATTTGGCATGTATGGCAACGTCTTCTGCATGACACGTGGTAGCTTAGTTGGATAAATGCTGCCACGTATTTGCCATTTATCTATAATAAATGAAAAAAAAAAAAAAAAAAGTAATGCCCTTAAATGTGCAATATTAAATGTGAACTATTAATTCCACTAATTTCCTATATTCATACTTCAAAAATTATGTGGTTTCACCAAGGGAAAAAATAAAATAAAATAAAATAACTTATAAATAATGAAGCTTTAATAGTGTATATTATTGCTCCTTAATTGTCACGAGTTAATATGTGTCAATATCTATCTATATAATATATATGGCAATTAATTATTTGAAACATAAAAAATGTCCCTTCAAATTTCTTCTTCATATATATATATATATATATATTAATTTTGAATTTCTCATTTGCAAATCAGTTTTCCAAATCATTCATATTCCATGACTTTGAAATTGCCAAAAATGTCAAATGACCTTATATATTTTTTTTAACCCATTTATTTTAATCCTTAAACACAATAGTTATAATATGTTGTTTCAAATATGCATTTAAATTACAACTTGGACATTTGGCCCAGTGGTCATTTTTCTCCCCAAAAAGTCTCACCCTTCTGTGAGGGTGTGAGTTCAATTCCCGAGATCCACAAATCGTTTAGAATATAATTTTACGACGTATGTATATTTTACATTCAAAATATTTTTGCTTGGTTAAGTTGTAATCCTTTATTTTATGCAACCAAAAATGCCTTTTTTTTTTTTACAATTTCTGATACTATCTAATTGCATATAAAATTTAGTTTGACTTGATCTTTTTATTTTTATACAATTGGATATGCTAAATTGCGTGGTAAGTATATGTTTAATATATATTTTGGGGGGAAGTGTTAAGCATAAATTATATTTCATCACTCATATTGGAATTGATGAGGCAACATTCAAATTATCTTAGATTTAGGACATCAATGAACTATCATTTAGAGATAACCAAAAAAGGCAATTGTAAATTTGTTTTAGGGGCAGAGGAATAACATCTTAACATTTTTGTTCTCTGTGTTAAATTTTCCTAAGATACGTATTAGACTTAAGATGACATTGTCATTTTTATCTTCGTCGACCAATTTGTTATAGGATAGACTTCTAAGGTCACAAATATTGTTTCTAGATCTGTGATTATTAATAAGCAAGAAATTACCCAAAAAAAAAAGAGAAACAAAAAAAGTCAAAAAATGTATAGATGGGATAAATATGTGACAAATTGAAATAAGGAACCTCTGAATATTTGGAATCCCTGTATGTAACAATTAAGGTTCACCAAAGTGATTAAAATTCATAAAAGATGTGAAGTGAGTTTTTTTTTTTTCTTTTTCTAAGTGAATGTAACCCCGAGATATAAACCCCCATTGAAAGGAATTGATGCAACTAGGCTAAAAAGTTATTGGTAGTTATCTTTATAGCCTTAGTTTAATACATTTGATGAAATATAAGAAAAATCATTTCTATTTTTAAGCGCAAAAAAAAAAAAATTATTTACATTTTCTATTATACGCTTTTCTTTTCTTTCTTATTTTTTTTCCTTTTCATTATTGTTATTATTTCTTCCCTCTTCTTGGTTAAGTTGCTTTGTTAGGAATATATTTATAGAAAAACAATAAAAAAGAGCCGCGCATTGCACGGGTTATAGTCTAATAATTGAATTAATGCAACTAAGTTTTCATTCCACTGAGTGTGAATTTTCTTACTTGTTACTTGGTTAGATAATTGTGTTTTAGAGTTCCCTTAATTGAAACAATTCCTAACCCACAAAAGTAAAACTAATAAAATCTTGGTAAATAATCAACAATGCCGAATCAAACCGCTGCTCAAAACGTTTCAACCACTCCATTAATTTATTGACAAAAGTCTCCCATGTCTATGACAACTGTAATCTGTTTTACTCCCCTATTAAACAAACCTTTGAAACTTAGGAGAATTTTCAACACGTTATAAATGAGCTATGGCTTATAGTATTTGTTAAGTTACCATCAGGGAAGTCTTTGGTCTTCCAATGGACGTGTGCATGGTCCACAATAAGACTTGCTTCTCTTGCCCCCACCCCAAGTTCAAGAATAGTATCCACACACACTTATAAATCTTGCAAGAACATAAAAAAAAACATAACCCAATTTCTCTCTTTCATTAATTCCCTTCAATACACATTTACTAGTACTTTGCATATTAAAAAAAAGAGAAAAAAACAATATGGCTGCAGAGTTGGTGGGTGGAGCTGTTCTCTCTGCATTCCTTCAAGTGTTGTTCGATAGGGTAGCTTCACGTGAGGTTGTAGACCACATCCGAGGAAAGCAACTCAATGACAGGCTGCTGCAGAAGTTGAAGGTCACGTTGTTGTCGGTCAATGCAGTGATCAATGATGCAGAGGAGAAGCAATTCAGTTGCTCATTGGTGAAAGAGTGGCTACACGAACTTAAAGATGCTGTCTATGATGCTGAGGATCTCTGGGATGAGATTGCTACTGAAGCTTTGCAATGCAAGCTGGAACCTCAATCTCGAAGCACTGTAACTCAGGTACTACTTTGGTTTCCACTTCTCTAGTTCCATATCATAGTGAGAAAAAATCGGATATAATAAGTCAAAAGTCACAACAAATTTCACAACTTCTGAGATGACATAGTGAAATTTGTTGTGTATGTAGTATTTTTCAATTGGAAATAATTAGGAATACGAGACTAAGGGATCACTATTAGTATATTTGCTTGTATACAGTTAGTTAAAGTATAATTTTTTTTTAAAGTATAAGTACAATTGTATTTTTATTAACTTTGAGCAAATAAACGAAGAAAGTTTTTCAACAAAAAGCTAATCCAAACTCATCCCATTTGGTACAACATATTTTTTAAACCTTTTGAAAATGAATTGTTTGAAAAAAACTGTATCTAAAAATAAAATGTGAGGTTTAGAAAAACTATACTTTAAAAAAGTGGGGTTTCAAAACGGGATGTCAAATCGGTACTAAAACTTCGTGGAAGTAAAATTTTCTATTTCGTATAAAAAAATAGGAGAATTAACCTTCTAATTCATAGATTTGTATTTTTTTTTTCTTGGCTATCAATTCATAGATTTGTATTGAATTTAATTTAAAGTGATTTAGTTGGTAGTTTGTTTAGTTATAGTACCTCTTGATTATTTGATGGAACATTATTAGACATCTTTTATCTTGGTCCGTCCAAGAAACTAAAAAATTCATAGGTTCGCTCCTAATCACATACACACACAATAGTTTGTTGTGTTAAAATTAAGCACCGCATCTTTCTTCCTCTAGAAATTACTTTTCTTTAGAAAAGTCTCCCTTTATAAATTTCCCATTTTGTAAAGAATTCTTAAACATTCTTTGACCTCTCAACTTGCCCAAATTCTTCCAATTTTACAAATCAAAATAGCACAGAATAGT
The DNA here is from genome assembly GCA_907173295.1 of Fagus sylvatica. Classification (NCBI taxonomy): domain Eukaryota; kingdom Viridiplantae; phylum Streptophyta; class Magnoliopsida; order Fagales; family Fagaceae; genus Fagus; species Fagus sylvatica. The sequence goes on from OU015762.1 coordinate 385,097, forward strand.
TTGTTGTGTTAAAGAATAATAATTTCATTTACTAAGAAATTATTCAATATAACAGAAGGATAGTTCTGTGGTCCTCTCAATTAACAAAAATTAATTAATTCTTATCATGTGTTAATTTTGAGGAAAAAAAGAAAAAAAAAAAACTTTACACACACAATAGTATGTTAAAAATCAAGCACTATCTCTCTCTTCCATGTGGAAACTATTTCTCTCTAAAAAATTTTCTCTTTAGAAATTTCCTACCTTGTCATCTTCATTCACCAAGAAATTATAATCACATGATCCTCCCATCTAATTAAAATAAATTATTTCTTGTCACGAGTTAGTTTTAAGGAATTGAGATAGTTATTAATTAAAACCCATATATAATAGTTTATTAATATCGATTAGGAGGACCAAGTGTATATCATGGAGGATTAGCTAAGAAATTATTCAATATAACAAAAGGATAGTCTTGTGGTCCTCTCAACTAACAAAAAATAATTATTTCTTATCATGTGTCAATTTTGAGGAAAAAAAAGATACTTTACACACACAATAGTATGTTAAAAATCAAGCACCATCTCTTTCTTCCTTTGGAAATTATTTCTATCTAGAAAATTTTCTCTTTAGAAATTTCCTACCTTGCCATCTTCATTCACCAAGAAATTATAATCACATGATCCTCCCATCTAATTAAAATAAATGATTTCTTGTCATTTTTAAGGAATTGATATAGTCATTAAAATCCATATATAATGGTTTATTAATATTGGTTAGGAGGACCAAATATATAACATGGTGGATTAAATAAATTCTTCCACTAAACTCGATAATAAGCTATCTAGACTTTTGTCTTCTTGTAGACTTAGTTGGTTGTACCTAGTAGGAAGATATGTCCAGATATGTCTAGAAGCTTAAAAGTCGGTCACAACTCACAACCTACTGGTTGGTCTAGACTCTAAAACAGTGAAGACTGAGGAGTGCAAGTGTGTCCTTGAGAAGATATGATTTCCAGATATGTCTAGAAGCTTAAAATGTCGCATTCTTTAAAATGCATTTTCTGAAAATAGTACGTTTGGTAAAATATTGAAATTATTTATAAGAAGTGAATGCTAAAAGGAATTGTGTTTGGTTGGTATTTTAAAGAATCACTATTAAATAATATATTATTAGTATACATTATGTAATTAACTATCTCTGGCTAAAAATACATTTAACAATACAAAATTAACAATGTATAAAGAAATAAAAGGAAATGTCTACCATGATTTGTGGTCTAATGTGACTCTAAAACAGTGAAGAAACAAAAGAGGGGGAAGGAAAATAAAAGAAAGGAAGAGAAATTTGAGGTAATAAATTGTTGTGTCCCATTTACTTTAGCAAAAATTAAAAGTAGAAGTGAATGAATCCAAAATATTTTGATTCTGACTTTCTACTCTAGAAATGAGAATTTAATGCCTAGAATATTTTGTATTTTCCAAAATCCTAACCAAACACCTTAGATTTTTTGCAGAATATATTTTATGCATAAAAATCCGTGAAATCACTTTTAAGTAGATGATCCAAACACAGGCTTAGTGTTGGAGTGTGGGTGTGGGTCTATTTTGTGGGCTAACTCTAGGCTTTATTTATTTAAAGCCAAAAGGTTTTGTACTTTGTCTTTTTGTTAAAAAATAAAAGTATTCTTTGTATTTTACCACGTAATTGTTTGATTGGTTCAACATAGTAAAACACTTTAATATCTCAAACCTAATTGTCTTTCCCTATTACATAGACACTCTCGTAGGATTAGACGAATAGTAATACAGGTATAATATTTTCACAACAATTATATCATTATCTATCATTTATAATTTGAAATCTTAATATTGTTATAAAAATATTGCGGACGTAACTTTATTGAATACTCATAATTCAAGACCAACTAAAATTTATAATGTATAAACAAATTGAAAAAAACTAATTTAGCTTGATTTATTTACTTCATTGTAACCTATTCATGCAAAACAATTTGAATTCAAGTATTCAACCATTATTGCTCGTGCTATCTTATTAAACATTATCTCCTCTTACTGTCGACCGTCCAAAGAGCCAAGAACCATCTTTCTTACACCAAAAGGCAATTCCTTCGCATTTCAACTCTCCAACACGAACTTTGAATTTTATATTTTACCACATAATTGAATAAACGAAACATTCAACCCTATCTGTATAGCCTTTTCTCCATATCTATCAACTAAATTTCTCGAATATTCTTTGACCTCTCAACTTGCCCAAATTCTTAAACAACACCAAATTCAATATCTTCTTTGATAATTAAACCTTTTGAAATTCATATCGAGGTTGTTGACTATATGAATAATATATTATTCTTTAAAGCCGTAAAATTTCACCATAAAATTTATATCTATGTTAAAGTTCGGTAAGTGACCACAAACAATCAATCTTAAAAAGTCTTCAATTTCTTTTACATAAATAATATTTAATCTTATCCCATATTGAAAATGTCAGTCTCATATATAGTCGTAGATCAAGTACTTAATTAAATAATCAAAACGGCGTCGATGCACATCCGAGAGAATGATTGTGCTTTGCACAATTTTCTTTGCTCTTTTGATTTTTGATAAAATCTGTGCTCTTTTGATTTATTCAGCAATATGTTCTCTTATATCTTATAATTTCTCCTCTGTCACGCGTCCAGTATATTATATTCTTCAAACTTAAATTGAAGTACTTTGTATTTTTCAAACTTTGGTGAAGTACTTATGTTATGTCACGATCAGGTCATATAAAAAAAATTTAGATACATGATTAACTTGTCGATTAAATATAATTTAATAAATCTTCAAATAAATTAACTTTTAATTTCTTACAGCCCATAAATATCCATAATTGAAAACGAAACCTCAAATGTCATATATGCAGTTTTATAAATAAAACCAATCATGATCAAAGTCATCCAAGTTCTCCACAACCTTATCCTCATGCTCTATTGAGTACTCCAAAGTTACAACTTTCAATTAACTTTAATATGAAAGTTGTTCATGAAAGAGTGATTTGCACTGCACAATAAAAAATTATACACAACATACACATGAATATTTTGAATTTCTATATCACCATAATAATATCAAATATATTCAAAAGCACATAGTGAATCACTATAATGACATCAATTTTATTTTGCTGTATAAATCATATAGGGGTCTAAACTAAAATTTTCAAGTGGTATCATAGCAATCTCTCAATCACACTCTTTGGGATGACCAAATGAGTGGATAAAAAGTTAAAAAACAAAAAGTTTTTCAGTTAGGCCTCATTGTCAATGAACGTGACTTTATGACACTCTTTTGTTTTGTTTTGAACCAACATCATTTGACCTGAAACAAACTATGGGCCATTGTAGAAATCACAAGACTTTCTAATACCTCAATTTCTCTGCTACCAAATCTTAGACTTTGCTGATTCTTAGCATGCATATAGTGGAAGCTGATTTAACAAATCCACACACCAACAGCATGGAAAAGAGCCTTTACATAAACTAAATTTCTATTCAATCACACAAAATCCATAAACTAAATGGAGGCAATACCACACATACATAACATATGTAATATAGCATATTTGTAACCTAAAGTAAGTTAAACTATCCTAATCACATAAAGACTCATGAACCAAAACCAACTAAAATATTGGTCATACTAATTTCTCTTGGTTAATGTGTCCACAGATCAAATCCAAGATAGAGGAGATCCTTGACAGATTAGAATTTATTGCAAAACAAAAAGATGTCCTTGGCCTGAAACATGGTGTGGCTGAGAAACAGTCATGGAAAATACCAACAACATCAATGGTAGAAAAATCTGATGTGTATGGTAGGGAGGATGACAGAGAGACCATAATTAACTTGTTGCTATCAGATTATGTCAATGGCAATAATATAACTGTGATTCCAATAGTGGGCATGGCTGGGATTGGCAAGACTACCCTTGCTCAAGTTATATACAATGATGATAGAGTGAAGGATCATTTCGAGTTTGCAGCATGGGTATGTGTTTCTGAAGAATTTGATGTTTGCAGGATTACAAAAACAGTTCTTGAGGCAGCCACTTCAATTTCTTGTGATATCAAGGATCAGAATTTGGTTCAACTTAAGCTTAAAGAGAAGTTGACTGGGAAGAAATTTCTGCTTGTGCTGGATGATGTTTGGAATGAAAGTTATGATAGTTGGGAGGCCTTGAAAAGACCTTTTAACTCAGGGACACATGGAAGTAAGATCATTGTGACAACACGCAATGAAAGTGTTGCGTCTGTCATGCGCACTGTTCCAATTCATCATCTGAAGCAGTTAACAGATGAAGATTGCTGGCTATTATTTGCAAAACATGCATTTGAGAGTGGAAACACTGATGCATATCCAATCCTAGAAGGAATTGGTAGAGATATCGTGAAGAAATGCAAAGGCTTACCATTAGCTGCAAAGACACTTGGGTGTCTCTTGCGCTTTAAACTAGATGCAGAGGAATGGGAGAAGATACTGAAAAGTGACATATGGGAGTTGCCAGATGACCAGAGCAACATTCTTCCAGCCTTGAGATTGAGCTACTATTATCTCCCCTCACATCTGAAGCGATGCTTTGCCTATTGTTCGATATTTCCTAAAGATTATGAATTCAGAAAGGAGCAATTAATACAATTATGGATGGCAGAAGATCTCTTGCAGCACCCCAGAAAAAATAAGAGAATGGAAGAAGTAGGAGATGAGTACTTTCATGAATTAGTATCAAGATCATTTCTTCAACGTTCAGGTGGTGAAAACTCGTTCTTTGTTATGCACGACCTTATAAATGATTTGGCTAAGTTTGTATCTGGAGAACTTTGTTTCAGGCTGGAGGATGACAACTCACAAGAAATTTCAGAAAAGACTCGTCATTTGTCATATGTTATGGCATTAGAAGATCTCTTTAAGAGATTTGAGATTTTCTATAAAGCAAAAAGTCTGCGCACCTTTCTACCACTATATTTACCAGATGAATTTTACTGCTTATCTAACAAGGTACAACATGGTCTATTGATTAAGCTAAGGTGCTTGAGGGTGTTATCTTTGTCCAACTATCATAGCATCAGCGAGCTGCCTGATTCAATTGGCAAGCTAAGACATCTAAGATATTTGGACCTCTCTCGTACTTTGATCAAAAGGTTGTCTGAATCTGTGTGTACTTTGTACAATTTACAAACACTGAAGTTAGCATATTGCTATCGCCTCAGGAAGCTGCCTATGGGTATGCACAACCTCATAAACCTGCGTCATCTGGATATAACTGGAACGTGTGTAGAAGAGATGCCAACACAAATGAGTCAATTAAAAAGTCTCCAATCTTTGAGTACTTTTATTGTGGGAAAAGAGAATGGAATCAAGATTGGAGAGTTGGGGAACCTTTCAAATCTTCGAGGAACACTGTCCATTAAGAAGTTAGAGAATGTTCTGAATGCTAAGGATGCCTTTGACGCCAAGTTGAAGGATAAGAAGTACCTTGAGGAGTTAGAGTTGGAATGGGGTTATGGAAAAACAGATGATACAAAGAGTGAAAGAAATGTACTTGAGAAGCTTGTGCCTCATACGAACTTGAAAAAGCTACAGATTCATAATTATGGTGGCACGAGATTTCCAGATTGGTTAGGAGATGAATCATTCTGCAATATTGCATCTGTAAGCCTTCACAACTGTGGAAATTGCTGTATCTTGCCACCTCTTGGGCAATTACCTTCCTTGAAATACCTTTCCATTGAAGGTTTTGATGAAGTACTGGCTATTGGTCCTGAGTTTTATGGGAACAGTTCTGTTGTGACTCAGTCATTTCCATCTCTTGAAATTTTAAAGTTTAGTTGGATGTCTGCATGGGAAGAATGGTGTTCTATTGGAGCTGAAGATGAATGCAGAGCTTTCCCTCGTCTCCAAGAGCTTCACTTAGAGTCTTGTCAAAGCCTAATGGGGAGTTTGCCTAAAAAGCTTCCTTCTTTGAGGAAAATTGTGATTGAGTACTGCGAGCAGCTTGTTTCTCCGCTCCCAAGAGCTCCGGCCATCCGTGAATTAGAGCTGATCAAATGTGATATGGTAGTGTTGCATGAGTTGCCACGCACGCTACACTCACTGAAAATCAAAGGATGTCAGGTTGTTGTTCAGTCGTTGTTAGAGATGGTGAAAGTCCAAGCTTGTCCTCGACGTTTGGATATTTCAGATTGTTCTTCTTTGACATCATTTCCCGGAGGTTTTCTTCCAAGCACATTGAGCTTCCTAAGTATAAAAAACTGTGAGAAGTTAGAATTTCCGGTGCAGCATTACAACACATCTTTGGAGCATTTGTTGATGGTAGATAGCTGTGATTCACTCAGGTATTTTCCATTAGATTTGTTCCCCAATCTCAATAGTCTCACCATTGGGAGGAATAGTAGTTTCAGATTCTTTTCAGTGTCAGAGGGACCATGCAAGGTTCTACCATCCATCACTTACTTGAAAATCCGTGGGTGCCCGAATTTCATCTCTTTCCCCAGAGGAGGACTATCTGCACCAAACCTGACTGATCTTTGGGTTGACGAGTGTGAGAACTTGACTTCACTGCCTGAAAGAATACATACCCTCCTCCCATCCTTAAGAGAATTGAGGATTTCTGCTTGTCCAAAAGTTGAGTCCTTTCCTGAGGGGGGTTTGCCCTCTAGTTTGTCTTCACTTTACATTGGAGGTTGCAACAAACTCATTGCCTGCCGGAGGGACTGGCATTTGCAAAGTCTCCCTTTGCTTACATGTTTTGCAATCTTTGATGAATGTGAAAACATGAAGTCCTTTCCGGGGGAGGAGCTGCTACCCTCTACTCTTACTTACCTTTCCGTCTTTGGACTTTCACGCCTCAAAACCTTGGATGGCAGGGGGCTTCAACACCTCACCTCCCTCACAACATTAGTCATCAGTGGGTGCCCTGAGCTCCAGGCAATGCCAGAAGAAGGGCTGCCTATGTCTCTTGTTGATCTCATTATTCGAAGATGTCCTTTGCTGAGAGAACGGTGCCAGAGAGAGAAGGGGGAAGATTGGCCCAAGATTGCTCACATCTCCTGCATACAGATGGACGACAATTCTACTTCATAAGCAATCTCTAGAAGAGTTGCTGTCTGTGCACATGCCCAATTTCACACAGGTACCAGTTCTACACTCTGATATATACTTCAGCTGCTGCTTTATGATTTGATTGGTTGGCTGGCCCTTGATTTTTATTTTTATTTTGTTTTCTTTTAGTTGTTCTATTGAAGAACCAAGACCAGCACTGCGCTTTGTAAGGTCTGCTAAAGTTGATCAAATTTCGTAAGCAGAGTTTCTGTGCAGTTCTGCAGGTATGTTCTCATTGCTTATTGTTTGATACACATGACTGAGTATCTGCCACAGACTTACTGATGATTTATCGGTTCTTATTGTGGATTATGGCAGGCTTCTAGTTCTCACAATTTTGAGGCTTTTACAACATTTCACCCGATGATTATCCAGTAGTTACTTTTTTCGTTACTGCTATGAGAATTGTATGCCTTGGAACAATGGAGAAAATCT
>OU015762.1:392772-482009 GCA_907173295.1 Fagus sylvatica
AGCAAAAAAATTCATCTTCTTCGGAAAGCATAATCACAGCAGAACGCACAAGAGGATCCATTTTATAGCTTTTAACTTGCTGCTAACACGACATTCACCACTTCAACTCCAGCAGCAGCACCAGTTCCAACAGCAGCAGCACCTCCAGCAGCAACAGCAATTCGGGGATAAGGGCATTTCGGGGTTTAGATAAAAATCAAATTGGTAAAGGTGTTTTGGTGGGCCCGGGATCACGTGCATGTCACGTGTTGCTCTATTCCGTCTATTTTAACTCGATTTTGGCCTCAAAGGATAACGGCCGTGCAATTGGATTAGTTTAGGGGATCAATTGATACTTTTTAAAGTTTAGGGGGTGGATTGAAAAAGGGGTGATAGTTGAGGGTGGTAAAGTGTAATTTTTCCCAAATTTTATTTTTCACGAGATATTTGGATCCAAGCAAAATCCTTGTCTGGTGAAATGGAATCAAAAATCAATCTTCAATAATGCAGTAGTAACCTCAATTATATGGTAGTAAAATAATAAATTGTTACAATGTGTATGAAAGTTATATTAGGTATTAGACATTTTGCACCAGAATTTATAGGATAGAAAGAATCCAATAATATATGAAACATAACAGTGCACTCGGCTCAACAGACTACAGCTCAAGTCTTTGATGGCCCACTCTCTAACAAGAGTGTTAAACCAAACCCATATTCCTTTAAACATTTTATTGGTACACTGGGCCTAGATTGGATTCAATGCAAAGTGGATCAAACTTAAGAGTCTTACATTTATGCTGCAAGATACATAATAATACTTTTCAGTGACCAATTCGGCTCAATTGCATGCCCTCTACTTGTGCAGTTGTGCAAGATACATTTTCCCTCTTACACTATTTTTTTCAACCATTTCGTTAGTTAGTTGTCTTGAATAAAATTAAAAGATTAGAGGAACCAAAAATAAAATAAAAATAAAAAAGTGATAAATTATTGGTGAGTAGTTTAAAGAGAATACATTAAAAAATTGAAAGTTAGAATCTTTTAATTAGACTTTGGGTTTTTTACATTTTGTCTTACGGGAACACATATTTATTTGAACAAGTCATTGCCTTTTGGAAGACATTTTTCTTTGCACCCTTTTGTCTTTGGACAACCAACGACTCCTTATGACTCTTTGAAAGGATGATTGGTCTCAAATCAATGAATTATTCTAAATTCAGAAATGATCACATCAATGTGTCACCTTTTTTAAATAACACTAGTCGCGGACCTGCGCGATGCGCGAAATATGTTGCATCATTGTGCTGTATTTACCAATTACAATCCACACTTAAACTGCTCAATAGGTGGATGAACCATTACAGAATTTACCGATTGCAAAAGCCCTTTTTAAATAAAAGAAAATAAAAAGTGATTAATAGGTGGTTGATTCCAAGCAATGGGTCTAATATTCGAAAAAGTTTAGTTCATGCCATGACTTCCTCAAAGGTCATGACTTAGGAAGTCATTATATAGAAATCTTAAACATAATCTTCTACATGCCACAATTTTGCAGATGCAATGCCTCTGAAGATCCTAAGTGAGTATGTTCAACCATTCACATTCAAAGCAACTAAACTACAAATGATCTAATCCTAGTTGAGATAGGGTAAATTTTCAAACCAAAAATTCTTCACATTTTTCTTAGTCTAACTTTCAGCTATATCAACATGGCTATCAACAAAAGAAAGACAAAAATTCTGCAACTGCACCAATAAATTTTTGAACCTTAACATTCATGCTCATATATATAGAGTTTAAAAGGTAGTATGTAAAATCTTATTCCTTTTGGAAATTTTAGTCCAACTTCAAATAAGAACTCAAGTCCCCCAACGAAAATCAAGAAATCTATAAGCAAACATCTCCAAAACAGCAAAAAATATATGAAATTGGCGGCACCTATCTGATTTCTACCTACAAACCATATATGTTTTTGGATAAGTACCTAAAAACCACTAATTGAAAGCAATTGCCATCTAACAAAGCTATTAATCCATCCATTGACGCATATCTAACCATTTACAATCAATTTCAAGGTTATTACTAAAAGGAAACCACTAATTGAAATTCAAAGACAAAATTTAGAACCAAATGCACATCATAAGAAAAGGGCATGAACATATCTTATCATGCAAATATTATCACATCTTATCTTATCAGTTGGTCCCTTGTTGGTCATACACATCTTTTTAGTAAATAGTAAATTATGTTAGAAGAGTTTAACAGGTGATAAAAAGAAAGATAAGCCAAAGAAGGAAAATGATAAAAAGAAAGAGCCTGCTAAGGATTATATGGCTGAACCATATGAAGGCCTAACAGATAGGCTATAATCCTTACATGACACATCATTATGTTAGAAGCACAGAGGAGTATCCTAAAGCTTGTGTAATTTGCTAGATCTTAGAAGAATTAGATTGAAGAACATATATGATTAATATAAATAATTTTATACTTCAAAGTTGGTGTTCAAAAAGAGAAAGGGGTCTTATCTTATGTATAGTAGCTGATGGTGGGTTGAGATATCTAGTCTTAATCCTGCATCACAGTTTTGAATGTCTTTTCACCTCTTGGTTAGAAACATCTACTATTAAAAGTTGTAACTTTGGTCATAAGCAAAGTAATGCCCTTGGAGAAAGTCCTATGGACCTGACATCAAATATGTCTTACTAAAATTTTATGATATTTCTACCAATTATAAATTTTCTTTTGACACCTCTCCAATAAATAACTGTTCTATAACATATGCTAATATTTTGAGACAGATCAAACTGTTATCAATCTACTGTGTACTGAAACTTTAAAGCAATTATTGTCTTAATTCGGTCACTCGTGGCTGTAAAAACTGCCTTTATACACCAAGTATTCCTGTATTATGATACTTAAACCAAGAATTGTTCTCATCTATTAAAATGAATACCTTAATGGGACAATAACACTAACCAAAAATGTGCATGAGTAGTAAATGGTAAACAGGGAATGAAATGGCATTTTTGAAGATATAAATGGGATGTTTTTAATCCCTTGTAAAGATGGAAATTCAATGAGGGAAAAAGATTACAAACATCTAATCTAGTAATGACAGAATTATAATCAATGTTTCATGGAATAGTAAACAGGGAAATGTACCCAAATATTTGGTCCCATACTAAATACCGATTGTTGTGAATTTATAGATTGCAATCCACATTTAAACTGGTCAATAGGTGGATGTACTATAGCAAAATTTACCAATTGCAAATATTTGGTCTAATGTGGTATATGGTAGGCTACTGATTAATGACATGTTGCTTTTCAAATAACACGGAACCAAATGCTTTGATATTAAGAGAAAAATGAAATTTTGGATATTGATTTCTCAATAATTTGTACACTTGTAGATCAATAAGGCAAAATTGACAATAATTTGTACACCTGTAAAGTAAAATTAATTGACAATATTTTGTACACCAGTAAGGAAAAATTGACACTTTCTTACACACTTTGATGAAGCCAAAACACGCATACAAATTCAAAACCCAAAAACCCAATTGCAGTCTCATGTTTCTCACCTGCCAAACAGGGAAACAAAACCCAAACATATAACCAAATCAAACAGAAAGTAAAAGAAAAAGGAAGAGCGCATGCTTCAGCGAAGGTGTAGAGGATTGGAAATCTTGTGGAACTTGATCTAAAGCCGTTTCACCAGACTGGGAAACCCATACCAGAAAACCCATGAATCCAATTAAAAATAAAAAAATAAAATTGGTGCTTCTAGAGAGTTTGTAGAAATTCTCATCTAGTCAACAACCCAGAACGTGCACCACCAAAAGGGTTTCAGACACAAACCATCACAAATCCACTGGGAAAATAAAGAAAATCTGAAAAATAAAAGAAATAAAAAAGGCTCACCTTGGGTTGTTGTTGGGACAGCAAGTACTAAAGAGTTTAAATAGAAGATTGAGCAGAAGAGAAAACACATGGATTTGTGGATTTAGAGAGCCCGAGACAAAGTAACGGTGAGCTGCATTCAATTGGGAAGATCAATTCAACCTTTTTTAGAAAACAGTTTAAAAATCTGGCCATGATGTAGTACACATTAAAGGCGGCTAGATTTAATGGGGAAAGGGAAAAAATAATTAGAGAGGGAGATGCGGAGTCGAGCGAAAGGGAGATGCGGAAAAGGGAAAAAACAAAAAGAATAAGAAACGTTTACTGTTTAGCGTTTATCAGAAAGATGATGAGTCCAGGGAGATGAGGAGTCCAAGGAGAGAGTGAGTTAGAGATTAGCCTTGGATTTAGTTGTTTGGGTTATGCATGTGAGAGAGAGAGAGAGAAAGAGCACTATGAGGTGGAATTATATTGGAAGAGAAAGTCTGATACGACAGGCTTTGGAGGAGGGAAAAAAAATTCTCTTTGCTTCGAGTTTTAATTTATACTAGTTGCAAACCCGTGCGATACACGAAAACTAAATATAATATATATATATATATATATATATATATATATATATATATATATATATATATATATATATTATGTATTAGTATAGTGGCAATAACCTATATATATAGTGCATTAGGTTGTGGGCAAAATGTATAAAGAAAGTCAGTGCAATTCATCTTTGGTGATGCAAAGAAAGCTCGTGTGTAATTCATCAATAGTATAATACAACAACCAGTTGATAATAGAATAGTGTGAGAAGCCATTTTGAAATAAAGAAATTATCATAATTTAGTCTTAAATGATGCTATGAGAATCAAACATATTTGAGAGAAGGAATCCAAATTCATTAATCACTATACATGACACTACAATACATCAATATTGTCTCCAATGACAAAGAAGGCAAAAAGGTCACTTTCAATTGATATAAACAAATTTACAACTTTGTTGAACTTGTCTTACTTGTTTTATAAATAAAGCATAACAATCAACTCCTTCGATTAGAAAGAGCATCTCAATCTCCTTAGATTTCTCCTGCATCACCAAATTTGACAAAGTGAAGCAAACTACTATATCAAAAATTCAATGTTGCATTACACATCTTGAGACAAACTTTGAACTTTAAAGCTAAATCTAAGGCTAAAAGTCAAATCAAAGTGAAACATGGTGGAGAACTTCAAATTATCAATAAAAATTACTGTTTAAAATAATATTGCATAGATATAGCAGGAAAAAAAGGAAGAAAGAAAACCATATAATTCCTCATGTCATTGAGGAACTATTCCAGCAAAAGAAATATTTACATCTACACCGTTAATAATCGGCAAACCACATGAACAATATTTATTTCTTTAGGAAAAAATACAAATACTAAAGTTACAAAAATAAAATAAAAAAGACTGAAATGAAAGCAATAGAAGAATCCCAATATGCAATCATCATTTTTTCAGAAAAAATATGCGGATTCAACGTCGTACTTGGATGAGTTACAATATTATATGCACCTGCCAAAATCCTGTTTTCATACTTAAACTTACATTAAAGCTTTGTTGTTTTCTTTATGAACCAATTGTCCCCATTTTAACTTCAAATAAATGCAAACAACTTCTTTTTTGTTGTATGAAACAAATATTTATGCCATGCATTATATTCACAAATGTAGAATAGAAGTTAGAAAGGACAAACCAAAATAAAAGAACAGATGAAGTGAAAGACAACAACAAACTTATAACTAAAGAATATCAGCCTTTGGAAGCCCTTTTTCATATGATAGAGGCCCAACCTTAGCATCTACAATCACTTGCTGAACTGAACTTGATATCAACTACAATCAGTTAGAAAAATTGTAAGAGAAAACTCAACAACAAAGCTTCAATAGGATAAAAAAAAAATGCAGATAGATGTCAATGAATAGTGTCATACGGAAAACAAAAAAGGTTAGCAAGATTAATGAAATATGTCAATAAAAAAGAAGGTAAAATAAGAGGAAAACATGATTTTTTTTTATTGAGAGAATTAAATAAAATTCTGGGAAATAGCTTCAAAGTATCATCATCAATGCTATTGGTAGGAATGCTTTCATCATAAAACTTGTGAAGATTAATTTAAATGAAAAGAAAAAAGCAGTCACACATAAACAATTTCACAAACATAAGGAATGCAAGACACACAAAAAATATCCACATTAATTAGGAAGGTCACGGCATGCCCATCCACAACTCAAAATGAAACAACACCCAATATTTAAAATAAGTATCATTTTATTATGGCACCGAAACTCAGATGCATCCACCAAAACATATACGCTAATGACCACGACTCTAATAAATGTATTCAACAGAATTAAAAGCATAGACTAAAAGCCATAGTAATTAAAATAAACTTCACACGAACATTACAGATAGTTGTTTCCAACAAAACAACACACTACGAGTTTCCAAGTTGAAGAAGACAATCGCAGAGTCTTTCATCATCTCGAACAGTCAACAACCAAATTTGATGCAAAAATAGAAGGTTCCCCACAAAGCGACGGAAATGCCTAATACTCTTTGTACCCGGATAGGAACCGGCCTCGCCTTCACGCATTTTTCGTTCCAGTCATGGGGGATTTGGGCCCATGAGAGGGTTTGCTTTTCTGCTCCAGAGTTTTCATCTTATTTAAAAAGGAAAAAATGTAACAGCAAAAACACCAACAGTCAGATCCAATCCAACAACTCTGAGTGAATTTGGATACGATGTATAACAGTAAAAGGTGGGAATCCAAAGCGACTCAAATACTCCTAAAATGACAAAAATAACATCAATACCCTAAAATGATCGAAATAAACTCAAAAATTCAAAAATGGCCACAATAATTCCCAAAATACACTCAGAACACCTAAAATAACCTCGAAAACTCCAAAATAACCAAAATAACCCTGGAAACACCATAATTACCAAAATAATACCGAATCCCTAAAATGACCAAAATAACCCCAAAAACTCTAATATGACCAAATTCACCCCAAAAAATACGATAATAACCAAAATACACTCAAAACGACCAAAATATCAGTGAACCACCAAAATAACCTCGAAAACTCCAATGTGACCAAAATAACACCATGTGAATTGTGATGTAGTACTAGTACGTACCTTAGAGAAACAGATTATCTTATTGACGTGATTAATTGTCGTTTTCATTACAAATATTTTTATCCAAATGGACAGTTCATCAAGTTTAACTTGATCATATGTTTCCTGTCATATATACTAGTAGTATTTTGTACTCACATCGTACCTACAGCATTATTATTATTTTTTTTATCTCCAAGTCAAAGTGGAAAATGTAACACGCAATTGGTTGACAAATGAGAAATAGTCTGAAGTCTGACTTTATCGTGGCAATAACATGCCAATTGGGTGTTGTTCTCTTCAAAAAGAAGTAAAAGTCCAACAAGTTGTAGTGACACATATTGCTATAAAAGGGTTGATGTCTCAGTAACTACTCGGAATTTCATTAGCCAAGTCTTAAAAGAATAATCAATGTTTGAACCACCCCATGCTTGACCATCTAACTTTCTTCTTACCTATGGAAACAATGCTGCGGACATTTATTTCCACCATCATATGATTTAAGTTGTGGAACTATAGTACATTAACAAAATTAATTAGTTTAGAGAAATAGTTTAAAAAGGAAAAGCTCAATATCCCATCTGATTTTAAAACCTTTAATTTCCGGCAAGACCATTCAATTGTCCTTGGTCTTCTCACTGCAAGGATTGATCTTAATTTCTTGCAAATTGAAAGCTCATCAAATTGTTTAAATTCATTTGCTCTTGTCATCTCTAAAAGGGCGGAACCCGGATTTTTTATTTTGGGTGCCAAAACATGAAAAGAATTTGACCATTTTAAAAATATGAAATATAATGAAATTCAAAATTAAATTAGCATATGAAAATAATTTTGGAGTTGAGAACATAGAAGTTGCTGCACCAACCTACCTCAATATATTTATTGTTGTAGTTTTACTCACAAATTGGATATTCATGGATTGAAGAGATTTACGTGATAAAGCCATAGAGGAGTTCAACAAGGGTGTTAAAGCATCGTGGCATTACAAAAGTAAGTAACAACTTTAGGATTAGGTATATTCTTTGTTGTGTAATTCTTCAATTCTATTCTAGTGGTTTCTTTAGAAGGTTATCAATAAACTTTTGTAGAGTTTTTTCCTATTGGGTTTCTCTTCATAACCATATCATTGCGCTGCTTTATTTAAGTGTGATATTGGTATTGTAATTTTTTTTAACTAAATTCAATTTGACCAAGCATAATTGATTAACTAATCACTTGGATTAATTTGGTTAAAACCTACCCCAGCCAGTGTCTAAATATCTCACAAACTTATTCAATTATCTTTGTTGATTTATTTATTTTTACTTGCAGCTTGTTTGGTCCAAATTGTAGAACTTAGAAAATGAAATATAATATTAACAACTTACTCAATTGTCTTTGTGGATTTTTTTTTTCTTTTGTCCAAAAAGTAGGACTTACTCAATTTTCTTTTGTCTAAATTGGATGAGAAAGAGATGCCTTACTCAATTTTCTTTTGTCCAAAATGGATGAGAAAGAGATGCGTAGGATCATAGAAAAATAACCCCGAAACCCCAAAATGATAAAAATACACACGAAACCCCTAAAATGATAAAAATAACCCCAAAAACTCCATAATGTTTTGGGTCAATTTTAGGTGTTTTGGTAATTTTAGAGGTATTTTGATCATTTTAGTGGTTTAGGGGGTATTTTGGTTGTTTTAGAGTTTTCGGGGTTATTTTGGTGATTTTAAAGGTATTTTAGTCTTTTCGCGGTATTATGATCAGTTTTTAGGTTTTGGGGTTGTTTTGGCCATTTTGAAGATTTTAGGGGTATTCTAGTCATTTTAGAGGTTTCAAGAATATTTTGATCATTTTAGAGGTTTTAGGGTTATTTTTGTCATTTTGATGATTTTATGTATTTTGGTCAATTTATAGGTTTCAAAATTCTAAATTTCAAATCCTCTTTTGTATAAATGGATTCAAACAAGAAATTTTAAAATCAATGGATTTGGAATCAAGGCATTTCAAATTTATTGATTTAAAATCCAAATCCAAATCTAAATCCAAGTATCCAAACGCAACCTGAGTATATTTAACAATATTACTAGATATAATATATTTAGCATAAAACCCATAAGATTTTAATGCATTAAATAAATACTAAAATTTGTAGGCAATGAATCAATATGATGACAACTAAGTACAGGGCCGGCCCTGGGGTAAGCCCAGCAAGCCCCTGGGCTAGGGCAACCCCCCTCCATGGGGCAACCACACCAAAAAAAAAAATTTAGTAGTATACTTAAAAAAAAAAAAAAAAAAAAAAAAAAAAAAAAAAAAAAAAAAAAAAAAAAAAAAACAAACAGTCTGCAACAATCCTTGGACCAACAGACATGAACCAATAGATCTGGAGATCAACCAAAATTTCAATTAAAAAAATTATTAAAATAAAACAAAGGGCAACATTTCATAGACCAGCGCAGATATGGACCAAAAGATCAAGGAAATCACCCAAAAATTTCAAGTAAAAAAATTATAAAAATCAAAACCAAAACAAAAAATATATTATCTCGGCAATAGATAATAACCGAGGCGAAGAACACAAAAGGTTCTCAACTCTCAAAACACAACGACTGGACCTTCTGGTCAAGAACACGAGGACTCTGTGAGTGAGACCGTGACTCTGCCTGGCGCTGGGACTGGACGGTGACTCCTGCCTGGCGCCGGGACTGGACGGTGACTCCGCCGCCTGGACTGGAACGGCGAACGCGATCTGCAAGCTTCTGCTCCGACTACTAGATCTTCATCGACATGGTTTTTTCTCTCTCTCAGACTCTCTGCTTCCCTCTCTCATATTTTTCTGATTCAGTCTCTCTCTCATAAGTGAATCTTGTGGCTGTGTTTTTTTTCATAATTAAATCGTGTGGCTGAAAGTGTTGTGTGGCTGTTATTGAGTTGTTATAATTTATTAGTCATATTAATTTTGTGTGTGTAGTGTAGTGTGTGATGGTCGGTCAGTAGAGTAAAGTCTAGATTGTGGACATGTGTTTGTGAAAATTAAAAAGTGGATAGTCATTTTGATTTAATGATAATTTTTATAACTTAGTATTAATTTTTGTTGTTGTGTTTATTTAGTATTTTTTTTATCACTTAGTATTAATGTTTATTTGTGTTGTTGTTTTTCTTTTTTCTTTATTAACACATAACTAGAATCACATCAAAAACACATAACTAGAAGTCTAAATGTTTTGAAATCCTTCGACGAAATCTATAAGGCAAACAAAAAGTCAATTAATGATTTGAGGCAAACAAATTAATGGAGGCAAATGAAACGGAACTAAAGTTTTGAAATTGGGTAGTTTCTAAGAGTTAAGTCACAAACCAATATGAAAATTGGAGGTTTTTTTGGAGTAATTTAATGAGACATATCAATACTTAATATTTAAACCCTCATTAATCTAGATTAGGAAAAATTTAAGAATCTAATAAAGTATTCCACCCATTTGGAGTTGGCTCCATTTTAGTAAAGACAATAATTAATTGCAATTGCAATTGCTATGATTCAAAAAAGAATTATTAATCACCTCGAAAAAGAAAAATATTAAAGAGGCATTAGTACAAACAAATGACTTTCCAAATCCGGTGACTTAAATGTGGATATAAAATGGGAAGTCACACACAAAAAAAAAAAAAAAAAAATTAAAAAACCCTAAAAATGAGGTTGACGTGGTTTAATGTAATTTAAGAATGTTATAAAATATTTCATTTGACTTGCATTTTAGTATGGACAATAAATAATTGCAATTGATATGATTCTAAAAAGAAATTTTAATTGGAGACATTCAGTGGAGACAATTGACCTTCCAAATCTGGTGAATTAAAATAGGAAGAAATTTATGGGAGGATGGAGTCTTAGTTGGCAGGTCTTGAGGAAGAAAGAATTAAATGGTATGGGTTTGGCTATTAGGTATATATATATATATTTTTTTTTTGCTAAACTTTATATAGATATAGATGTAACCTTGATTTTGCAAAAAAAAAAAAAATTGGACTTTTATGTTATTTTTTTAATAATTTTTTTTTTTAGGGCAACTAAAATTGGTTCGGGCTTGGGCAACCCAAACTTCGGGGCCGCCCCTGACTATAGATAATGAGATTACCTATTCTTTAGAAAAACTTACTGGATTGGAGTGTCACACAAATAACTTTATAAAGTGATGACAACTTCCTTTTTAGAATTTAGTCAGAGCTTCGTGCTGATAAACGTGTGATAAAATAAAAGAAATAGAGAGACAAGACAAAGAAATGTAAGAATAAAATAATATCTGAGATTTCTTAAGTGATTATTCACACACTACAGTTTTAATACTGATTTATTGTAACCCAACAATAAAATTGAAATTTACTATTTATAGACTTTTAAAGTTGATAAATAAATTTCGGCACTGGACTCTAAAGGGCCGCAACAAATTGCGGAAGTATTAGCAGCTATTGTTGACTGAAGAGAACAATAGCATAGACACGCAATTGTTGACTGAAGAGAACAATGGCTTGGCCCAGAGATCAAAGCCGAGATATTTACAACATTTTTTTTTTTTTTTTTTAAATGAAGAAAAACCTTAGCCACCGATTTTTCGCGGGTGTGGTAGGGAGGGTATAAATTTATGTTGTGTTTGTCGCATAATTGAAGCAAAAATCCGATAGAGTCAAGCTAGCAAGAACCAATTTGCAAGCTGCAGAGGCTTTCACGCATACTCCATCACAATCCGTTCTCTTCCTGTCACTCTTTTTCTTGAATTCCTCTCTTTGCAAAGCAGGAAAAATGGTTTCGTTTGTGGTGCAATCATTGCTTTCGGCCTTTCTTCAAGTGCTGTTTGACAGGCTGGCTTCTCGCCAGTTCATGGGCTTCTTTCGAGGTCGGGATTTCGATGGGACACTCTTTGACAGGCTGAAGACAGTTCTGCTGACTGTTAACGCAGTTCTCAGTGATGCAGAGGAGAAGCAGATCACGAATCTGGCGGTGAAAGATTGGTTCAACGAGCTCAAAGATGCTGTCTACCATGCTGACGATCTGTTGGACGAGATCGACACTAAAGCTTTGCGACGCGAGGTGGAAGCTCGAGCTAAGGTCAACGGAAAAGCTAAGCTCAAGGGAAAACAAGTACTGGATCAACTCTATACTCATAATCCATGTAATGGAGACAAAGAATCCACGTCCAAACTTGATAAATATATAGAATCCAGGCTCCAAAGGATAGTTGAAAGACTAGAATGTTTAGCAAACCAGAGAGATCTCCTCAATCTCAAGGGAAGTGAAAGAGAGAAACCACCACCGATGTTACCCACAACTTCTTTAGTAAATGAATTTGAAGTGTTTGGTGGAGATAGTGATAAAGAGGAGCTAATAAAGTTTTTGCTTGCTGATAGTCCTCAAGAAAACAAAATCCCTTTGATTGCAATAGTTGGGATTGGTGGGGTTGGCAAGACTACACTCGCTCAGCTTTTGTATAATGACTCGAGGGTCAAGCAAAGTTTTGAATTGAGAGCATGGGCTTATGTTGCAGAAGAATTTAATGTTTCTAAGATAACCAGAACCATCTACGAATCAGTATCTTCAGAGGATTGTCATGTCAAAGACCTGGATGTTCTTCAAGTCAGACTAGAACAAAGATTGAAGAGGAAACGATTTTTGCTTGTTTTAGATGACATTTGGAATAGAAATTTATTAATTGGGATTTGCTATCAAGCCCTTTAAAAGTTGGAGCTGATGGAAGTAGAATTATTGTGACCACCCGTAATCAAGGTGTTGCATCAATCATGCGTGCTGATACTTATCCTTTGTTGCATTTGTCAGATGATGTTTGTTGGTCATTATTTGCAAGACATGCATTTAGGACTAGCAACTTTGAGGGACATGAAACCTTAATAAAGATTGGTAGAGACATTGTGAGAAAATGCAGCGGCCTGCCTTTAGCCGCAAAAACACTTGGGTGCCTCTTACACTCAAAAGTAGAAGAGAAGGAATGGCGTAGAATACTGGATAGCAAGATATGGGATCTACCTAATGATAAGAGTAGCATACTTCCCACTCTAAGATTGAGCTATTATCATCTTCCTTCCCATCTCAAACAATGTTTTGCTTATTGTTCAATATTTCCGAAGGGATATGAGTTTGAAAAAGAGAAATTGATTCTCTTGTGGATGGCAGAAGGTTTCTTGCAACAACCAAAAGGTAAGGAGACAATGGAAGAGGTCGGAGACGTGTATTTTTGCGAGCTCTTATCAAGGTCTTTTTTTCAACCATCTAATCACAAGAAATGGTGCTTTGTGATGCATGATCTTGTCAACGATTTAGCTCAATTTGTATCTAGAGAATTTTGTTGCAAGTTTGAGGATGGCAAGTCAGGTGGATTTTCAGGAAAGACTCGGCATTTTGCATGTTTGGCAGACCATCTTGATGGCCCTGAGAAATTTGTGGCCCTTTCGGAACTAGAGTCACTGCGAACCTTCCTTCCATTAAGCTTTTCAAATTCTAGCTATAACTTAAGTACAACAGTTAGTGATGGATGGTTGCCTGCTAAGAAACACTTGCGTGTGCTTTCTTTATCTTGTTACAAGATCACTAAGCTGCCTGACTCTTTGGGTGGATTGATTTATCTACGCTATTTGGACCTTTCTCAAACATTAATCAGAGATTTACCCAGCTCAACATGCTCTTTGTATAATTTGCAGACGTTGTTGTTGTCAAGGTGTCGCTATCTCACTGTGTTACCAACAAACATGGGGAACCTCATTAATTTACGACATTTAGATGTGAGTGGAACCAGCTTAATAGAGCTGCCACCTGAATTTGGAAGATTAAAGAGTCTCCAAGTGTTGACTGATTTTGTTGTAAGCAGAGATAGTGGTTCAAAGATCAGTGAATTGGGTAGGCTTTCACATCTTCATGGTACACTTTCCATCTCAAAGCTGGAGTCTATAGTCGATGCTACAGATGCTTCAGAGGTCAACTTGAAAAGTAAGAATTTTCTTAATGAGTTGGTTTTTAAATGGACCTAACACACATGATGTACAATACCAAACAGAAATACTTGACAATCTGCGGCCTCACCAAAATTTGAAGAAGCTTACCATTGAAAATTACGGTGGTACAAGGTTTCCCAATTGGTTAGGTGATTCCATTTTCTCTAACATGGTGATCCTACGACTTAGCCAGTGCAGAAATTGCACTTCCTTGCCATCACTGGGGCAGTTATCTTCTCTTCAAGAGCTCTACATCGAAAAAATGGGAGGTTTACAAACGCTGGGTTCTGGATTTTGTGGGAACGGCTGCCTACCATGTCTCCAAAAATTGGAATTATCCAATTGTCCGAAGCTCTCTCAATTTTCAGAATTCAATTTGCCCCTTAATCTAAAATCTCTGTTTATTACCAATTGCAACAATCTCACGCCTAAGAGAGAATGGGGTTTACAGGGAATGGTATCTCTAACTTGTTTTGAGATTGAAGGTGGATGTAGTAACTTAAAGTCTTTTCCTGAAGAGGGCCTTTTACCCAACACTCTCACTTCTCTTCGGATCAGCAGACTTCCAAATCTCGAATCCCTGGACAAAGGGCTTCAAGACCTCACCTCGCTTGAAACACTGGATATCAATGGCTGCGAGAAGCTCAAGCTGATTCCAGCTGAGGGATTGCCCACCACTCTTACTTCACTTTTTATCACAGAATGCTTGTTGCTTGGCCCTCGTTGCCAAGAGGGTGGTGTAGATCGACCCAAGATTTCTCGTATTGCCAACATACATATTCCTCACAATTACTCACGTTCTGATGCCAATCATTCTCCATTTCAACCTTTTCCTATGTTATTGCTTTGATATTATTTGTTGCTTTTATTTGGGAATGCTGTTAGTTTGTTATGGACACTTGTACATCTAGTATTGGGTGTACTTTTGTTAGTTATTTTCTGTTTTGTTGTAAAGGGAATATAGTCCCTCGGGTTGGAGGGAGAAGGGGTTGATAATTTGTGAAAGTTTATGAATTAAATAGAATCATCTTGAGAGATTGAGTTTCTCTCTCAGGAGTTTATCCTAAATCTAGTTTCTGCAGAATTAGTTTGCATCAATTGGTATCAGAGCACAGTTGTGCGTACCTTGTAGCTGGAATCCGTAGTCTTTCTTGAGTCTTGTTCACCTGAAAGTTCTTGATTCCACCGGAAAGCTCCAAGAATGGCACCGATGCGTGGGAACAAAAACAAGAACAAGGTTCTTGAAGAAATCGAAACCGTACCAGAAGAACCACAAACCTCAAAAGGATGCTGAGATTGAAGCCTTGAGGAAGGAGGTGGAAACCCTCACCTGAGGCATTGCGAACTCAACAGTGGCGTGATCGAGAGGAGGAGTCCGATTTCGAGAACCCATTCGCGAAACAGGACCATCGCTTTCAAGAATGGGGACGCCACCATGCACGAACCACCACTGGCGGCTCACGGCGTGGGAGAGAACCAACCTGATCTACGGTTCACCATGCCCGGAGCTCACAAGACACCCAAACCCACATGATTTTCACAGCGAACCCACTGAAGAAGACACGGGTTTTGAAGACCATCGTGGGTTGACCCACGAGCCAGCACGTGCACCGCGCATGGCCCAAATAAGGACCAACCCAGTCCTTGACCCGTTTCGAATTGGGCCGAATCCAAGCCCAGGCCAATACGCAGAGAAGAGAGCTTTGGGCTTGATCGGCTTGATCGAGCCCCTTTTGCTCGAGATCGAGATCGCCGGAACCAGAACCACCCATTTCCCCATGAACCCAGTGGTTATGATCGGAATCTTCACCGGCAACAAGCCTTCGATCGTGATCTGCACCACCCTCACGGAGTTGATCACGGCTTCGATCGCGAGCCACGCAGGGTCACGGCTTCACCGCGAACCACCCCCTTTTCAGGAGTTCGGCTTCAATCCTCACCGTGACACGCACCCACCACTTGGGTTTGGCCGAGCACCACAGCAACACCACCAGGGGTTTGACAGACCCCCTCCACTGAACCGCATGGGTCATGGGCACGGGGTTGATTGGCCACCGGCACCGTTTCGTGAGCAACCCACCACGGACTCACGGTGGGAGAGTAATTTTCGTCTGGAATTTCCTGAGTTCCATGGAGGTGTCAACCCAGAAGAGTTCGTGGACTGGCTGAGTACAGTGGAAAGAGTCTTTGAGTATTATGAAGTTCCTGAACAAAAGAAGACCAAGCTTGTGGGTGTTAAGCTTCGTGGGAGAGCATCAGCTTGGTGGGAACAGGTTCAAGTCCACCGATTACGTCGAGGCAAACCCAAGGTACAAGAATGGGCCAAGATGAAGAAGAAGCTGTCTGCTCAGTTCCTTCCACACAATTATGCTCAACAATTGTATCAATCACTCCACACCCTTAGGCAAACAGGACTTGTGGAAGAGTATGGGGATCGATTTTACCAATTGATTGCGAGGATTGATTTAATGGAGACGGAGGAGCAAACGGTAGCTCGTTTCATCAGTGGGCTTAAGCTGAACATCCAGGATCAGCTCGTGTTCCATACTTGTTGGACTTTGTCCCAAGCTTACAATCGGGCACTCATGGTGGAGAAGCAATTGGTCCAGGAGATCAATGGCACCAAGCTACGGGTCTAGAACCAACAGTCAAGCACCAACAACCTCAACTCAGACCAAACCATGGTCTCAAGACCAAACCAGCAAACCAAGCACTCAAGGCAGCCCCAATGTTTACAAGTCAGCCCCAAGAAACAGCAATGTGAGTGGTTTTAAGTGTTTCAAGTGTGGTGAGGTGGGCCACAAAGCAAATGAGTGCAACAAACCCTTGTTGTCTAGGGGTAGAGCTCTTATGCTTGAGGATGTTGGTTGAGATAGAGGATGTTGTCGAGTCGGATGATGAAGAGTTGGTTGGGGGTGACAATGAGGAAGAAGAAGGAGTGGTGCTAGTCATGAAGAAGACTTTGTTGACACCAAGGAAGGAGGAAGAAGATGACTGGCTGCGGGATAATATCTTCCATTCCACATGTAGCATATTGGGCAAGGTTTGCCAATTGGTCATTGATGGCGGCTCATGTGAAAACGTAGTGAGCCAAGAAGCCGTGAATAAGCTTGGGCTCAAGACGGAAGAACACCCTCACCCATACAAGTTGTCGTGGCTTAAGAAGGGAGGAGAGATCAAAGTCACAAGGAGGTGCATGGTTCCTTTTTCCATCCGAAAGAAGTATGAGGACGTTGTAAGCTGTGACGTGGTTCCTATGGATGTGTGTCACCTCCTACTTGGAAGACCATGGCAATATGATCGGGACACTTGCCACAATGGGAGGAGCAATACTTATAGCTTGAAGCTCAAAGGAAAGAAGATCACCTTGCTGCCCATGAAGCATCAGGTAATTCCTAAACCTCAAAAGCTTGAAAACTTACTTTCCACAAAAACATTTATATGTGATAGCTTAGAGCTTGGTTGTGCATACATGTTGGTGGCTGAATTGTGTGTAGCCCATGGTGAAAATGGGGTGGGAGAAAGTGTGGGTGTAGTTCCTAGAGCTATCAAAGAGCTACTAGAGGAGTTTGCGGATTGTACCCCAATTGAGTTACCCTTAGGCTTACCACCAATGAGGGACATCCAACATGTAGTTGACTTGGTACCCGGGGCTTCGTTACCTAATAGGGCAGCCTATAGGATGGCCCCTAAAGAGAAAGAAGAGCTTCACCGTCAAGTCCAAGAACTTTTGGACAAGGGGTACATTCGGCATAGTATTAGCCCATGTGCTGTCCCGGCATTACTAACACCCAAGAAGGATGGTTCTTGGAGGATGTGCATTGACTCAAGAGCCATCAACAAGATTACCATCAAGTACCGGTTTCCAATACCTCGATTAGATGATATGTTGGACAACTTAGCCGGTTCCAAGATCTTTTCTAAGGTGGATTTACGGAGTGGGTACCACCAAATTCGAATGCGACCCGGGGATGAATGGAAAACAGCCTTTAAAACCCACAATGGGCTTTTTGAATGGCTTGTGATGCCATTCGGGCTTACAAATGCCCCTAGCACTTTTATGAGGGTCATGAACCAATTCTTGCAACCATTGATCGGAGTTTGTGTTGTGGTGTATTTCGACGATATACTCATCTATTCTAAGACCTTGGAAGATCATGTTATGCATCTTAGGAGGGTATTTGAATTGTTGCGAGAAAAGAAGTTGTATGCCAATTTGAAGAAGTGCTCATTTTGTGTGAACTCCGTCACTTTCTTGGGTTACATTGTATCGGATGAGGGGATATCCATGGATGAGGAGAAAATTAGAGCCATCATGGAGTGGCCCATTCCAAAAACAGTGGGGGAAGTGCGTAGCTTCCACGGCTTAGCCACGTTCTATAGACGGTTCGTCAAGGGGTTTAGCGCCATTGCTGCCCCATTGACCGATTGCCTAAAGAAAGACAATTTTGAGTGGGGAGAGTCCACCGAACTAGCCTTTAACACTCTCAAAACAGCCCTCACTACAGCCCCTATATTATCCTTACCCGACTTTGAGAAATTGTTTGAGATCGATTGTGATGCAAGTGGGGTTGGGATAGGAGGTGTCCTAAGCCAAGAGGGGAAGCCCATAGCCTATTTTAGTGAGAAGTTGAATGGCCCAAAACTCAATTACAGCACCTATGACTTAGAATTCTATGCCATTGTCCAAACCATCAAGCATTGGGCCTATTACCTTGCCTATAGAGAGTTCCTCCTAAACACCGACCATGAAGCCCTTAAACACTTAAATAGCCAACAAACACTCAACAAAAGACATGGGAAATGGGTTAGTTACCTCCAACAATTCAACTTCTCCATAAGGCATAAATCGGGTTCACTCAACAAAGTGGCGGATGGGCTAAGTAGAAGGCAAAGCTTGCTAGTGATGATGCGTACTAATGTGAGTGGGTTTGAGGAGTTTAAAGAGAGTTACAAGGAAGATGGGAAGCAATGGTTGGTGGTTCAAGCACTACAACAAGGTAACCGGGTTGGTTTTCCAAATTATTGGTTGGAAGATGGGTATTTGTTCAAAGAAGGAAAGTTGTGTGTGCCAAATTGCTCACTTAGGCAGCAACTAGTGCTTGAGCATTTTGGTATAGCACATTCAAGGGCATTTTGGTATAGATAAAACCCTTGGGCTATTGCAAAGAAACTAACATGGGATGAAGAAAGATGTTGGTAAGCTAGTTAACTCTTGTGGAGTGTGTCAAAGAAGCAAAGGGGGAAGTTCCAATGCCGGATTGTACTTACCTTTGCCCGTGCCTAGCAAGCCTTGGGAGCATGTGAGTATGGACTTTGTTATGGGCTTGCCTCCTACATTGAGGAGATCCGACTCTATCATGGTGGTTGTAGATCGGTTTTCAAAAATGGCACATTTTGTTGCTTGCAAGAAGGTACATGATGCTTCTAGTATTGCGGGGCTATATTTCAAGGATATCTATAAGTTACATGGATTGCCTTCATCTATTGTATCGGATAGGGATTCTAAGTTCTTGGCTCACTTTTGGAGGACTTTGTGGAAGAAGTTGGGCACAAATTTGAATTATAGCACTTCGTTTCATCCTCAAACCGATGGACAAACGGAAGTTGTTAACCGGAGCTTGGGAAGTTTATTACGTTGCTTGATCAAAGAGAACCCAAGAGAGTGGGAAGCTATTCTACCCTTAGCCGAGTTTGCTTTTAATGCCTCCATCAATAGGACCACTCAAAGCTCTCCATTTGAGGTGGTTTATGGTCTACAACCAGCTGGGGTGGCTGATTTGATATCTCTTCCATTGCCAACTAAGTCTAATTTGAAGGCATTGGACATGGTACAACACATGCAACAAGTACATAAGGCGGTTCAACAAAAGATACAAGATGCAAACGCCAAGTATAAGGCTCGGGTTGACCAAAGTAGGCGACAACTTCTCTTTGAAGAGGGTGATTTAGTGTGGGTTTATTTGCCCAAGGAAAGACAACCGGGTGGGCCTTACTCCAAGCTTCAAGACCGCAAGATTGGGCCTTGCAAGATTCTCCAAAGGCTCAATGACAATGCATACAAAGTGGAGTTGCCATCCCATTTACAAACTTCAAATTCCTTCAATGTTCGACATTTGGTTCCCTATGTGCATGGTGGAATTCCTACAACTTAACTTGGAGGCCAAGTTCTCAAAGAGGGAGGATTTGATGCCAATCATTCTCCATTTCAACCTTTTCCTATGTTATTGCTTTGATATTATTTGTTGCTTTTATTTGGGAATGCTGTTAGTTTGTTATGGACACTTGTACATCTAGTATTGGGTGTACTTTTGTTAGTTATTTTCTGTTTTGTTGTAAAGGGAATATAGTCCCTCGGGTTGGAGGGAGAAGGGGTTGATAATTTGTGAAAGTTTATGAATTAAATAGAATCATCTTGAGAGATTGAGTTTCTCTCTCAGGAGTTTATCCTAAATCTAGTTTCTGCAGAATTAGTTTGCATCACGTTCATAAACATGAAGCCACCGAATGTTGTTAAGGTGTCTTTCTAATATGCTATAGTATTTAACTATTTATTGAAAAATTTGTTAAATAGGTTATTGATTTAAATTTTATTGCTTTGAAGGCAGGTGCTTTCCAAGTTAAAGAAAAACCGTGATATTCTTTGTCAACCAAAGTATAAAAATTAGAGTCTACAAATAAGCATTGCATCTAAGGATTCAGTGGAAGTGGCCCCAAAGTGGAAACTCCGGCTCAAATTGTTCTCTTCTATGTGGTGTAGTGTGGTTGTTTATTATTGTTATTATTTGAGATTGAATTATAGTATGGTTATTTTTGGAGATTGAGAGATGCTTGGTAGCTTTTGGGTTTGAAATAGACCTACTCGTGTAAGAGAACTAATGGATATATTGGGTCTTGAAGTTGTGTGAGTATCTAATTTGTGAGGTGACATTGAAAGTTTGATTTGGGTGTAATGAGATTTGGTTTACTTTGTATTTGTAAGATTTGTGAAATTTACTAAGTTTGTAAATGTTATTTGTGAAGGAAGATTGAGTGTTGTTATCTACATCATAGATGATATATTTCGTGAGTGATGTTGATGGATATAGACATTGTACTGGCGGAATCATGTTTAATCTTAGAATCTTATGTCATTTGTTTTTATTTAATTATTTGTATTGTGTGTATCTATTTCTTTGATGAATGTATCTAGTAGTCCCAAATAATATCATATTAGCATCAAAGCTTCACTGTTAATGCCGCTGTGTTATTTCAAAATATGTTATGATTCTTGATCATGTGAATGAACAATAGGGCCCTCAGGTCTATGAATTGAAGCCTCGAAGTATGTTATAGAATTTCTCCTCCTATACAATTTCACCTCATCCTTCTATCTATTTCACTTCTCTCTCTCACACTTATCCTCTTTCACTCTCTCGCACCCACGTCTCCTCCTCTTAATTATTCTCATCTGCTCTCTCTCCCTCTCGCCTCTTCATCTCCTTGATATTTCCCTTTTTACTTTTTTACTTTTTTTTTAAAAAAAAATTTTCACACCCGTATACCTATTAATGTCCACATTCGTAATAAAAAAAGCCAAATCTGTTGTTTCACGCAGTGTTATTAAACCCGAACTGGACCGGTGGGTCGACCCGGTAACCCGGTGAACCGACACATTAGACGGTCCAAGTACTTAATTAAACCAGTTATGCTATTAACCCGGGAAAACCAACTAAAACCCAATGGGTTTTGTGCAAACCGTGAAACCCGGTTGGGTTTGAAATTTTTATGAAAATTACTCTTTTGAGTCTACTTTTCTTTTTATATAATTCAAAATTAGATTATTTGGTAATTACCAATGAACTAAAAACAATAAAGGACTCAAAATTACTCTTTTTGGTCTACTTTTATATTTTTATAATTTATTTGGATGTTGCAATTTTATATTTTATTATTCATTTTAGTATTACAAATGATCAAAGTAATGTAATTTTAGCAGTATTATTAAATTATGAGTTTGAGATATGCTTTTGTTTCTATAATTTTAAGACATATTTATTTATTTTAATTATTTTAGGTGTACTTATTTTCAATTTAATTATTTATTTTATGATTTCTCAAACTTTGTTTTATATTTCTATCTATTTTTTAATTTTGTATTTGAACATGCGATTCAATCGGTGACCCAATAATTGAACTAGTGACCTAACGATCCGGCTCTTAAACCGAGTTAATGTCCGATCCGGAATTAATATCTATGGTTTCACTTTCACTTTCACGTAGGGTGGGTTTGGGTTAGCTGTTTAAAAAAGTGCATTTTTTAAAAAATGCGGTTTTAAAATCATGATTTTGAAAACACAATTTTGAAAATCACAATTAAGCGTTTGGTAAAATTATAAAAAAGTGCGATTTTTATTAATTAAGAATTTTGATCATTTTTATTTAAAACTGTTATTTCTGATGCAAATGATCAAAACAGACTTAATTACACTGTTAAATCAACTAAAGAACCAAAGAAGAAAAAAAAATGAGCCTGCCAAGTGCGATTGATGCAGGGCCGGCCCTGGGGTAAGCCCAGCGAGCCCCTGGGCTAGGGCAACCCCCCTCCATGGGGCAACCACACCCAAAAAAAAATTTAGTATACTTAAAAAAAAAATTAGTCTGCAACAATCTTGGACCAACAGACATGGAGATGGCCACTGTAACAAAATTAGTTTGCAATAGCAATGAGATGGCCACGGGAACAAAATGGAAGCCGCCACCAGCTGGAATATTCAAGGTTAATGTTGCAGAAAGAAGATTCTCGGAAGATAGGATGGGAATTGGTATTGTTGTGAGGGATGATTCCGGAGATGTACTAGCTGCCTTGAGTGAACCAGCTGTTAATGATGGAAATAATTCGTGGAGAATGGCAAAAGCTATTTTAAGAGCTCTTCATTTTTGTGTTGACACGGGTTTCCACTCCTTTATTCTTGAATGTTCAAATGCTGCTGTTGTGTCCTTTCTCCAAGGTGACAGCAAATGCTACACTAAGTTAGAATGGATAATCCGGAATATTCAAGATGTATAAAGCGTTTTAGGAGCTATTTCTTTCTCTGTTATTAATAAGACTTGTAGTCATGTTGCTCAAACTCTTGTGGGTTTTGCTAAAGAGAAGGAAGAGGCTTCTATCTGGTTAGAAGAATGTCCTCCCTTTCTCTCTCCATTTGTATTGATTGATTCATCTTAATAAAACTCTATGCTTGTTATAAAAATAAATAAATAAAAAAATAAAAAATATTAATCACCTCGAAAAAGAAAAATATTAAAGAGGCATTAGTACAAACAAATGACTTTCCAAATCCGGTGACTTAAATGTGAATATAAAATGGGAAGTCACACAAAAAAAAAAAAAAAAAAACCCTAAAAATGAGGTTGACGTGGTTTAATGTAATTTAAGAATGTTATAAAATATTTCACTTGCATTTTAGTAAGGACAATAAATTATTGCAATTGGTATGATTCTAAAAAGAAATTTTAATTGGAGACATCAGTGGAGACAATTGACCTTCCAGATTTGGTGAATTAAAATAGGAAGAAATTTATGGGAGGATGGAGTCTTAGTTGGCAGGTCTTGAGGAAGAAAGATATATATATATATATATTTTTTTTGCTAAACTTAATATAGATATAGATGTAACCTTGATTTTGCATTAAAAAAAAAAAAATGGACTTCTATGTTATTTTTTTAATAATTTTTTTTTTAGGGCAACTAAAATTGGTTCGGGCTTGGGCAACCCAACCCTCGGGGCCGGCCCTGGATTGATGGCAAGAACCTTTCTCATCTTTATCTTCCTTTCACTATTCAAGAAGTACTACCATATCTATAATACCTGAAAAGAATCTTTATCTTCCTTTCACTATTCAAGAAGTACTGCCATATCTATAATATCTGAAAAGAATAAAAACATCCTCTCAAAAAATTAAAAGACATTTTAAAAAGTAAAAAATGAAAAGAATGGTGGAGGGGGATTCACGTGGATAGAGAAGAATTAAAAGAGGTGGGTAGTTGGCTGACACTTAAAGATGAAAAATATTAAGTCTTCTGTAAAGAAGAAGAAAAGGCAAAAGAAAGTGGAAAGAAGGAGAAAGAAGCTGAGCAGCGGTGAAAATTCGAACCAGAGAGGCCCAGACGGAGAGACAACAAAGAGAGAACAGTGAAATTCTTGCAAAATACTAAGAGTCTGAGAAGGATATATGCCTAGGTAATGTATTTTTTTCAAAAAAATGTTCTTGCTTGGTGAGTTTTTCTTTAGATCAGAGCTTTTTTAACTTACTGCAGGTCGAAGTGAGCTGAGATGAAGAGGCAGAAATGGAGAGAGCAATTGGTATTTTAGTCATTATTGAAATATTTGAGGACATATTAGTAACTAATTTCACAAAAACATGCGGTGCGAAAGCAAGATTTTTTAGTTAAAAACAACGTTTTCAAAAAAGCTGACTAACAGCTCCAGTTTGAAAATGTAGATTTTCGGCGTTTTTTTAAAACGTGGGTTCCTAAAAATCGGGGGGCCAATCACAGCAGTTTCGCGTTTTTTTTGCTGAAAACGCAGTTTTTTTCTTTGAAAACGGGGGGCCAAACCCACCCTTAGAAGAGCCAATCGTCAGACATGTTTTCTATTTTTTTTTTTTTTAATTTCTTCCTCTTCATTGTTAATTGTTATCCAGATCCTCTTTTCTCTCTCTCTCTCTCGACTCCAAAAAAAAAGACTCCTCAACTCCTTATCAGGATGTAACTGCTTAACGTTTCTGTTTCTTTTTCTTTTTTCTGACTTCCCCATTAAATCCAACTCACCGTGCCCTCTAATATTCTCTTTTTCTTCATTTTCCTCTCACAGTTCGTCAACAGTCGGTCACAATACGGTTCCTCTTTTTCGGCTTTCCATTTAATCTCACAATTACTCCGCCTCCAACTCCCACTCTAGATTCCATTATATGTATCTGATATCGTTTCTACCTCTCTTGGCCCTTTATTTCTCCACCAGACCCAATTTGGGTCGAGCATTGTGTCCCCATTTTGAAATGAAGCAACTGTTGGAGTATCAACTCCACTAAGATGAGCTTTCATTTCATGTATTCCTGGTCAATTGGCGCAAAACAATCCAAAACAATAGCAAATTAGCGGTTGTGAAATAGATGGCTCCCATAAAAAAGTTGCACCACATTGGAACCGGCAGAAGATTTACATCCTAGCCACTTTCATAATAGATTACACAATTTCATGGGTATAAGTTCCAAAACTGATTACACCTTCCAATTTAGAGTAAGATAAAAGATTGTGGCGTTATACATGTATTCTTTGGGTATTGCATGACATGTGTTTGATGAAATTCCTTTTAAACTTGATATGTGCTCTTTTCATTTGATTTTTTTCCCTCTCATCTTGTGATAAATCTGAATGATTTGTTATTTCTTTTTTCTCAAAGAACAAGCTTAGTAGTTACCTTCAATGGTTGTTTCATTTTTCTGACCATGATTAGGAACCAAATTCTTCAAGATACCAGCGTGGTGGATATAATGAATATAGAGCAAATTTTTCCACTTTAAGGAAATCAAATTATTTTGTCAGAAAATTATTGTGGTTGATGTTGCCAGAGCATGAAGTTGTATATTTGAGACAGGTAATGACTGATTATTCTTAATTGATATATGATGTCCTCTATAAGTTGGTCCTATGTCTCACCGTATTAGTTGTAGGTCATAAGGTATTATGGATAAAATAATTTACATGCAACTATAAAAGCATAACAAAAAAAGTTTGAAGACAATTGACATTATTACTAAGGATAAAAAAACCTTACAAGCCTCCAAAACTCTAGCAGTTGCACATTATATTTGACATTAATAAAAGAATAATTTTCTAATAAAAACATATTGAAAATTGAGACTTGGCATCATTACAGTTAGATCTTTGTCCAAGTAGTGAATCACTGTTATGTCAAACCATTTTTTTCTAACATTGACAATGCAACTGGGATAGGCCTCCATCCTATTTGCTTCATATTGCTTTCAGATATGTTATGCCATATAACATTCCAATACAACATGTCTCTCCCCCCCCCCCCCCCCCCCCCCCTCTCTCCCCCTGCCACCTCCTCCCATACCTCACCTCACCACCCAACCTCTGCCACCACCAGCAACCTTTCCCCTCTATACACACCACCCGTCCTCATTAACCTTACCTCCACAATACCTTTCCTTTGGCTCTTTTCCCTCACAACCTCCATTATCCTTCCCCCTAACTACACACTCTGCTCCCCAGACAAAATACACCATTCCCATTAATCCCATACCCCCATCCTCCACACTACCGACACCAAAACCACCTACCTTCACAACCCATTTTCATACACAGGGGAGACATGCTTCTAAAGGGTTGCTAAAACACTCGTTTCTGTGGGAGCGAAATCGTTTCTTCTGGTTTTTGATGGAGGATGTACCGCTCCTTACCACATCATTGAGAAACGAGGTAAGTTTGTGGGCTCTCTCTGGTTGGGAGTGGATAACCTGAGGTGGGTACTTCAAACATGGGGTTTGCTGCAGCAAAGCTCGGAGCTGAAAGGTTTTTTCCGTTTCAAACGAACGGAATACAGTACCTTAGAGTTTAGTTGCTTGCAGAATCAACGCGGTAGATTCGTGGAATTGTGCGAATACCATGGAGGAGCGCAACGTGGAGGAATCCGAGTGCCTAAAGGGTATTTGGGTAAAGGATGGCATCGGTTTGCCGAGGAGTTAAACTCCTTTTTTCTGGGTAAGCAGCCGCCGGTGGAGTTTAGGGAAGACAGGTCTTGTAATGGCAAGTCGATCCTAAATCGGAAATTACCTGATTCACGCGATCCTCCTGCGAAGATTTCGCACCCAGCTGGAAACGTTACATCCATTAATTCCGCGAATTTGAATTTGTTACCCGGTGTGCCATTAGATTCGGATGCAATACGCCCGACCTAGAAATATAAGTTCGAATGGAACCCGAGAGTTAAAACTCTCCGTATTACTAAAGGAGTTGAGGGTAAGAGAAAAGTGGAGTGGGTGGGCCTCTAATTCAAGGCCAAGGTCTGATCCAACGAGATAACGGGGCCCTTCCTCAAGCCCAAGCTCCATTAGAAAGTTCTAGCGAACCCACGAGAAGTGACCAAAGCCCAACGCATGTGGACGACGTTGCTCCGGCCCAACTCCAAACCCAGGCCGAGATTCAAGTGGAGATAGAGCCCACTTCAATCCAAGATCCGCTTAAGGACCCAGTATCGGCATTGGTTTCAGATATGGATACCGGTGCAGGAGAAACTTCTAGAGACTAGGCGGTGATGGTGGTTGACTTTCAAGGGGCTCTTGAGCTGGCGCCACCTGAGCCTCTCAGTCCGATCGCCACCCAAAAGTTGGACTTTCAAGATTCGCCGGCGAGATCAGGTATGGAGGTCTCGGGGCTACAGCTCTCTTTATTGGAGACTATGACGAGCAAGGAAGTTGCAAGTCCTATTTCATGTACTCCACTCAATATATTGGCTCCGCCGGTGGCTCCTCCTCTGATCCAGAGTTATGAGGACGACGCGTTGGCCAACCTGTCGAAATGGGTTTCGCAACAAATGAATTACTTTCGGAAACGGGTGGGGGTATGTATTTCGGGGCATGAACCAGAATGTATGGCATTGTTGATTCGTATTGATAAGGATCGACAACTCTTGAAATGCACCACCACTTCTCGTAAGTCAGTACACAAGGGGCTTCAGGAGTTACGCAATTTATCTTCCTCAGTTAATTATAAGGGTAAGCAATTAAGCTGCTGTTAACTGGTGAGTTGGTTTTTGTTTCATTAGGTATTATTGTTTTTTTATGAAGCTAAAGATTCTTTCTTGGAATGTTAGAGGCCTAAACAGCCCCCGAAAGAGAGAGGTAGTAAAAAACCTGCTCAGAGACTGGCGCTGTGATATTATTTGCTTGCAGGAAACCAAAATTAACAATATGGATCTTCAGATAGTCAAGAGCTTATGGGGCAGCCCATACTCTGGTTGGGTAGCTCTAGATGCTATTAACACAGCAGGGGGTGTGTTGTTGATGTGGGACAAGCGTATGGTGGAACAGGTGGATGTGGTGAAAGGCAAATTTTCAGTTTCTTGCCTCTGGAAGGGGCTGGTTGATGGGTTTGATTGGGCTTGCTCTGGAGTTTATGGTCCCCATACTGATGGGGAGCAGCTGGAGTTGTGGAATGAATTATCTTCGGTGAGACATTACTGGGCTTCTCCCTGGTGTGCTATTGGTGACTTTAACATAATTCGGGTCCCCAGTGAGAGATGGGGTTATTCTGGTTTTTGTCCAACAATGGTGGCGTTCTCGGACTGGATTGATAATCTTCAGTTAGTGGATCTGCCCCTGGTAGGAGGAAGATATACTTGGTCCAATAGTTCGACTCCTCCGTCCATGTCCCATCTTGATAGGGCTTTGATCTCGGCAGATTGGGAGGAGCACTTTCTGGATGTCCAGCTAAAATTACTTCCGCATCCTGTTTCGGATCATCATCCCATCATAGTAGAAATGAGAGGTATGGCCAGGGGTAAGAGCTCTTTTAAGTTTGAAAATATGTGGC
Organism: Fagus sylvatica; assembly: GCA_907173295.1. Lineage (NCBI taxonomy): Eukaryota > Viridiplantae > Streptophyta > Magnoliopsida > Fagales > Fagaceae > Fagus > Fagus sylvatica. The sequence goes on from OU015762.1 coordinate 421,408, forward strand.
TCAAAGAAACTGATTTTGTGGCAAGGGTGCAGGGGTGGTGGTCAAGTTATGTCTTTACTGGTACCCCCAGTTTTGTCTTGGCAAGTAAATTGAAAGCCTTGAAGGAGGATCTTCGCCATTGGAATAAGGAGACCTTTGGTGATGTCCATTATAGGAAAACCTATCAAATGGGGGAGGTGCTGAAGCTGGATGTAAAAGAGGGCTTGGATGGTTTGTCGGATGAGGAAGTCCTTTTGCGGGAAGAGCACAAGTGTGAGGCAATCCGTCTTGCGCATTTGGAGGAAACATGTTGGCATCAGAAGTCAAAAGTACTATGGTTGCAAGAAGTAGATGATAATACCGAGTTCTTTCACCTTATGGCGAACTCGAACCGTAGGCGCAATTATGTAAATGGGTTGGAAGTGGATGGGGTTTTTTATGAGGAGAAGGAGGAGGTAAAGCAGCAAATTGTGCAGTTTTACAGCGCTCTATACCAGGAAAATGAGCCTTGGCAGCTGGTGGTTGATGGGTTGCCCTTTGCGTCTATTGGGGCTGCTGCCCGGGCTCATCTTGAGCGCCCTTTTGAGCTTGAAGAAGTAGTGCAAGTCCTTAAGGATGTTCAAGGTGACAATGCTCCTAGGCTGGATGGTTATACCATGGCTTTTTTCCAGAAGTGTTGGAGTGTTCTGGAAAAGGATGTCATGGATTTCTTTGGCGAGGTTCACACCTATTGTAAGTTCGAGAAATCTCTGAATACAACCTTCCTCTCCTTGATTCCTAAGAAGGTTGATGCCACCAATATTAGGGATTTCCGCCCTATCAGTTTGATTGGGAGTATTTACAAGTTGTTATCTAAAGTGTTAGCTAATCGCCTAAAGCTGGTCCTGGATAAGGTGATTTCTAAATCTCAAAATTCTTTTGTGGGGGGTCGCCAAATCTTGGACTCGGTTTTGATTGCTAATGAATGTTTAGATAGCCGGCTTAAGAGTAGTGTTCCTGGTTTAATTTGCAAGCTTGATATCGAGAAGGCGTATGACCATGTGAATTGGGATTGCCTCTTTTTCATATTGGACCGTATGGGATTTGGTCAAAAATGGATTCGGTGGATGAAAGCTTGTGTTTCTACGGTTCAGTATTCAGTTATTGTCAATGGTTCCCCTACAGGGTTCTTTGATAGTACTAGAGGTTTGAGACAAGGTGATCCTCTTTCACCCTTTCTGTTTTTAGTGATTATGGAAGTGTTGAGCCGAATGCTTGGTCGTACGGAGGAAAGGGGCTTTGATAAGTCATGAAATATGACTTATTAAGCCCATTTTCTAGCGTTTTTAATAGAATTGTTTTGCATTTTATTTTTAGTTGTATGCAAATCATTGCATTTATTTTATTTCATTGCGTTGTATAAAAATAATTTATTTATATGCATTATTTTAATTTTATAAAGTCTAAATTTTATGTTATGTTTTAGGTGCAAATTAATGTTTGAAAAGAAAAAAAAAAAAGAATCAAGCCCACAAGGCCCACAATGGCCACCAAAGCCCACAAGCTCACACTTTACACTCCTACCCGCATCACACAGGATCAGCTACTTGAGTTTTAATTGAAATTCACGTTGGAAGCTCCCACGGATTGCATGTCTTCCTTGTTTTGCCGCAAAGCACAGGATCATTGCTCATTAATGAGCTCCACGTGACAAGCTTGCTTTGACCAATTGCATGCCATTTTTTCCTACCACACCACACATGATTATTTCTCTTTTGGGAGCCCTAAGAAGCGTGTTTTCTTCTTTCTTCTTAGACAGCAGCCGCTGGAACAAAAGGGGGGGCAAGCAGAAAAACTCCATTTTTTAGGCTATTCTTCATTGTTTTCTCTCTAGTTTTTTTTGTAGGATTTATTTTCTTTAGTTTCTTTTTGTAATTTCTTGGCCTATGATTGGCTAGACTTTTGCTTGGGCTAAGGGGGAATCCGAATTTGTAAGGTAATCTAGTTTATTTTAAATCCATTTTGAGCTTGAATGTTTAAGATTTATTCTTTGATTGTTCTCATCTTTTTGTCATTTCTTGTTATTTGTGGTTCTATGATTTGAATCTTTTCATGAGTTCAATCATGTTTTTCTCATAGTTAAGTAAAGATTTTAGTTCCATTAAATCTAAGAACTCTTAATTTCATTGGATATTACTTTTTACTACATTGTTGCTAGATTAATTAGTACAATGTCGATTTTAGGTTTTTCCAATGTAGTTATTTATTATGTGTTTAAATCAATGAACAATCAAATAGTATTTCTAATTTAGATTTTATTAAAAATGGTTTTTATTGCAAATGTTCCAATTGAGGGTTTGGGATGTGAAACCCCCAATTGTGTAATTCCATGGATTTAAATTGAATTAGTTTATCTTAGCAAATTTGAGGAACCCAAAGCCCTAGCAATTTTTAGATTTGAGTTTCTTTACTTATTTAAATTGTGAGTTTTCAAAACAACCAAAACATTTTCTTGATTTAATTTCTAGTGTTACGTGTTTATTTAAAACCCCTCTCTCCGTGGTACGACAACCCACCTTACCATACATACTACCATTTTACCTTATACACCCACACATATATTCATACATATCAAATTTGATTAGTCTCCATTAAAGAACGACGTTTTGGAGGCCGACCAAATTTTGGCGCCGTTGCCGGGGAGAGGCGTATTTGAAGGAACACCATCACGGGATTGGTTTGCTCAATTGACTTGTCAAGGCGGTAAACTCGTTCCAACCCTTTCTTTGTCAATACCATTTTTTTGTATATATTATTGTTAGTTGTTTTATTTATTTTTGCTGCATGAGTAGAAGGTATCGTGATAATCTAGGTAGATTTGCAAGAGAACCTTGACACGGATTCTTCGGATTCCGAAGCTTACTTTCCAAATCTATTTGACTCACCTATTGCATCCGATACACTTTCACTCACATCATCACACACAATGGGTGATCATGAGGAAGATCAACCCATCAAGACTCTACATGACTACCTACACCCAACTAGGAATAGTTCACCATCATGCATCATGTTTCCGGCTAACCAACAAAATTTTGATTTTAAGCCCGGAATGATTCCACTCCTTCCTACATTTCATGGTATGGATAATGAAAATCCATATGTGCATATTAGAGAGTTTGAGGAGGTAGTTGCCACTTTCCATAGCCAATTAGGATCAATAGATACAGTTAGGCTTAAATTCTTTCCCTTTTCTTTGAAAGATAAGGCGAAAAGTTGGTTGTATTCTTTGAGACCTAGGTCTATTGCTTCATGGGGTGAGATGACACATATTTTCTTTAAAAAATATTTTCCCGAGCACAAGACCAATGCTTTTAAGCGGCAAATATCAACCTTTGAACAAAGAGAGAGTGAATCTCTCTACCAAGCTTGGGAAAGGTTCAAGGACCTTTTGAGTTTGTGTCCTCATCATGGGTATGAGAGTTGGCGTACGGTTAGTTGTTTTTATGAGGGGTTGCTCCCTAGGGACCGCCAATTTGTAGAGATGATGTGTAATGGGGAGTTCTTGCAAAAAGACCCCGATGAGGCTATTGAGTATTTGAACCATTTGGCAGAAAAAGCCCACACATGGACCGGACCTAGTGCTACTGAGAGTACTAATCGGTCTAAACCTCACACCTCTACTTCTTCGAGTGGAAGGATTTACCAATTGAAAGAGGAGGATGGTTTGAGGGCTCAAATAGCCCAATTAACCAAGGAGATAGAGACCCTAAAAATGAAAGGGACTAGTGGTACCAAGCAAGGTTACCAAGTTGAAATGCATGAGGAATGCAGTGTGTGCCATGATCCGGAGCATCCTACCAAGGATTGCCCGATGTTGCCTAGTGTAGTGGGGGTTTTTGAGGAACATTGTGGAGCCATAGGGAACTTTAGGAAACCATTTTCACCCTACTCCGAGACTTACAATCCGGGATGGAGGAATCATCCTAATTTTGGTTGGAAGAATGACACTCACTCTTCCCAACCTCCACCCATGCCACAAAGGAATTTTTCCCAATCCTATCCCTCCCAACATGCACCTCCACCACAACAATTCACTCCCACTCATGTGCCACACCAAGCACAACAACAATTTCCTTCTTCCTCTAATTCACTTGAAAGTACAATTACATGCTTTTCTTGAGACACAAAGCAAGACCAATCAAAAGCATGATGCACTTTTAAATCAATTAGCCGAAGAGAATAAGGAAATGAAAAGCCACATTTCAAAGTTGACCAATGCTTTAACAGTAAATGAGAAAGGGAAATTTCCATCCCAACCTCAAATACCTCAAGGTCAACACATGGCTCAAGGTTCCCAAAATAAAAAGAATGTAGAGCATGTTAATGAAGTCACTACTAGAAGTGGGAAGAATGTTGATAGCCCACACATAGAAGAGCAAGAAAAGAGTAGTGACAATGTTGATTTGCCTACCACAAGTGAACCTCTTACTAGACCAATTTCCGTACCTTTCCCACAAGCTCTAAAAGCTTCAAGGAAGTTGGATTCTAGTCCTGAAATCCTAGAAAATCTTAGGCAAGTGAGAATTAATTTACCACTCTTGCATGTGATTAAGCAAGTACCATCTTATGCCAAGATTCTTAAGGATTTATGCACTATGAAAAGAAAGCACAATGTGAAGAAAACCGCTTTTCTCACCGAACAAGTTAGTGCTTTGATTCAACATAACACACCTCCTAAGTATAAAGACCCCGGTTGCCCAACCATTTCTTGTATCATTGGTGACCATGACATCGAGCAAGCTTTGCTTGATCTTGGGGCAAGTGTGAACTTAATGCCTTATTCGGTCTATTTACAACTTGGTCTAGGAGAAATTAAACCCACCATGGTGGTGTTACAATTAGCAGACCGGTCGGTAAAAAAACCAAGAGGTGTTGTGGAGGATGTGTTAGTCCAGATAGATAAGTTTTACTATCCGGTTGATTTTCTCATATTGGACACCGAATCTGTTGTGCATGCTAATTCAAAAATTCCTGTAATTCTTGGTAGACCTTTCTTAGCTACTGCTAATGCATTGATTAATTGTAGGAATGGTTTGATGAAGCTTTCTTTCGGGCACATGACTTTGGAAGTGAACATCTTCAACATTGGAAAGCAATTGGTGGAAGATGATGAATGTGAAGTGGCCAATTGGGTTGATGTGGTTGTGGAAGACCAATTCCACAACACTTATTTTTCTGACCCTCTTGAATCTTGTATCGTAAATTCTTATGATTTAGATTCTTCCATTAACTCTGAAATTACTGATGTTTGTTCTTTACTTGATGATTTTCAGGTTATGGAGCTAAGTGGGTGGAGACCAAGATTTGAGGAGTTGCCCAAAAGTGAACTCAAGCCCCTTCCTTCTAGCATTGAGATTCCAAAGCTTGAGTTGAAGCAACTCCCAAGTGAGCTTAAATATGCATTCCTCGAATCAGGTGATACCTTTCCTGTAGTGATTTCCTCTAAATTAACTGTTGAACAGGAAGGTAGCCTAGTGCAACTCTTGAAAAAGCACAAAACCGCAATTGGTTGGACCATAGCGGACATTAAGGGAATTAGCCCTTTAGTTTGCACACACAAGTTACATTTTGAGGAAGAGGTTAAGACCTCTAGAGAGCCTCAACGTAGGCTAAACCCAAACATGAAGGAAGTAGTAAAAAGTGAAGTGCTTAAATTGTTAGATGCGGGTATTATATACCCGATAGCGGATAGCAAATGGGTTAGTCCTACTCAAGTGGTTCCCAAAAAGTCGGGAGTCACGGTTGTTGAGAATGAGCTTGGGGAATTAGTGCCCACTAAGTTAGTCACGGGTTGGCGGATGTGCATTGATTATAGGAAGTTGAATGCCGCCACCCGAAAAGACCATTTCCCCTTGCCCTTCATTGACCAAGTGTTAGAGAGAGTGGCGGGACATTCTTTCTATTGTTTTCTAGATGGTTATTCTGGGTATTATCAAATTGAGATTGATTTAGAAGACCAGGATAAGACCACTTTTACATGTCCCTTTGGCACATATGCATTCCGCCGCATGCCATTTGGATTATGTAATGCTCCGGCCACCTTTCAAAGGTGTATGATGAGTATCTTTAGTGATATGGTCGGAGAGTTTATGGAAGTTTTTATGGATGACCTTTCGGTCTTTGGTGATTCTTTTGATGGATGTTTGGAGAATTTAGGCAAAGTGTTGGCTAGATGTGAGGAAAAGAACCTTGTCTTGAATTGGGAGAAGTGCCATTTCATGGTAACTTCCGGGATAGTCCTAGGCCACATTGTCTCATCTAGGGGTATCGAGGTAGATAAGTCCAAGATAGAATTAATTTCTAAACTACCTACCCCTAAGACCGTCAAAGATGTTAGATCTTTCCTAGGCCATGCGGGTTTTTACCGTAGGTTCATACAAGGCTTTAGTTTTATTTCTAGACCCTTGTGTAGCCTCCTTCTTAAGGATGCACCCTTTATTTGGACGGAAGCATGTCAAGAAGCTTTTGCAAAGCTAATTGATAAGCTTACCTCCGCTCCTATTATGAGATCACCGGATTGGAGCCTTCCTTTTGAGCTCATGTGTGATGCTAGTGACTATGCCATAGGAGCGGTATTAGGCCAAAGGAAAGACAACAAGCCATATGTCATCTATTATGCTAGTAGAACTCTTAACTGTGCACAAATGAATTACACAACTACTGAGAAAGAGTTACTAGCCATTGTTTTTGCTTTAGACAAATTTCGTGCTTATTTGATTGGATCACCTATTGTTGTTTTTACTGATCATGCCGCCCTCAAGTATCTTTTTACCAAAAAGGATGCTAAGGCGCGACTAATTAGGTGGATTTTGTTATTGCAGGAATTTAGTCTAACAATCAAAGATAAGAAAGGAGTTGAGAACGTGGTAGCGGATCACCTCTCAAGACTCACTTTCGAGGATAATTCGGATCACCTCCCTATTAATGATGAATTTCCTGATGAGCATTTATTTGTTATTTCTGAATTGCCATGGTATGCTCATATTGTGAATTACCTTGTTGTAGGTGAAATTCCGAAGGAGTGGAGCGCACAAGATAAGAGAAAGTTTTTGGTTGAGGTACGTAATTTTTATTGGGATGATCCCAATCTTTTTAAATATTGTCCCGACCAAATTATTAGGAGGTGCGTTCCTAATGATGAAATCACTAGTGTCTTAAACTTTTGTCATTCTGAAGCTTGTGGTGGGCACTTTTCTATAAAGAAAACCGCTGCAAAAATCTTGCAGTGTGGATTTTATTGGCCCACATTGTTTAAGGACACTAATGATTTCTGTAGGACATGTGAAAGATGCCAAAAGTTGGGAGCCATTTCTCGTAGGAACATGATGCCTCTTAACCCCATTCTTATTATTGAGATCTTTGATTGTTGGGGTATAGACTTCATGGGCCCATTTCCCCCATCTTTTGGTAATCTTTACATATTAGTTGCTGTGGACTATGTGTCCAAGTGGGTTAGAGGCCGTGGCGTGTAAAAAGAATGACCATAGGACCGTTGTAAAATTTTTGAAAGAAAATGTCCTATCTAGATTTGGAACGCCACGAGCCATCATAAGTGACCAAGGAACTCACTTTTGTAACAAACCCTTTGAGTCCCTAATGTTGAAATATGGAGTAATCCATAAAGTAGCTACATCGTACCACCCTCAAACAAGTGGTCAAGTGGAACTAGCTAATAGGGAGATTAAACAAATTTTAGAAAAAACGGTTAGCCCCGACCGAAAGGATTGGTCCTTACGTTTGTTGGATGCACTTTGGGCTTACCGTACTGCTTTTAAAACTCCCCTTGGTATGTCCCCTTACCGACTTGTTTTTGGTAAACCTTGCCACTTGCCGGTAGAACTTGAGCATAAAGCCTATTGGGCTATAAAAGCTTTTAATTTTGATTTGGATGAGGCCGGCAAGTTGAGAAAACTCCAATTGAATGAATTAGAGGAGTTAAGAAATGATGCATATGAGAGTTCTAAAATCTACAAGGCAAAGATGAAAATTTTTCATGACAAAAGGATTTTGAGAAAAACCTTTGAAGTGAACCAAAAAGTGTACTTGTATGATTCTAGACTCCATAAGCATCCGGGCAAGTTGAGGTCTAGGTGGGATGGTCCGTATGTAGTGAAGCGTGTTTTTGAAAACGGGGCCATTGAGGTAGAGGATCCTAGGGATGGGCGGATTTTTAAAGTAAATGGACAAAGACTTAAGCCCGCCCTAGATAGGTTTGTGCCTGAGGAAGAAACAATTTCCTTGGAGGATCCCGTTTATCGGGATGAGTAGATTTTTCGGAGTCTACCTTTTACTTGTACCATATTTTGCTTTTGTTTTTGTTTGGTGGAACTAACATTTTGCAGGAAATATCATTGGAAGTTCTATGCCACGATTGAGGTGCCCTCTAAACCTTCTTATACTATCATGTTCTATATTTTTGAAACATTGAGGACAATGTTGAATTTAGGTTGGGGGGTGGGATAGTAATTTTTTAGAGCTTCCCATACATATGTTGAAGTGTTGAAATTCTTGCATGCTTGTTGTGTTTCCCCTTCATTGACATCTTTTTGCTTTTGGTAAATATTAAAAAAAAAAAAAAAAAAAAAAAAAAATCTGATTTTGATGTTTAATGTTATGCAATATGTCTTGAAATAATGAATTCATATGCTTTGATTGTGCTATATCCTTGAGGATGTATTGAGCATTAGCTTTGATTTGAATGTCATTAGTGAGCTTAAAGGCTTGAACGCATGATCATTTGATTGAGAAATTTAAATTCTGTCCTTTGATGCTTGATTTTTGGGTAGTGAGATTCCACATGTTTCTTTGAACTTCACAAGCACATTAGTACATGGTTGTGGGGTATGAAAGTGAAAGCCAAACATGAATGTTTAAAATCTTAAGACTAGTTGGTTGACTTGTTGGTTGTGAAATCCTTGGCATGGTTTTGTGTATTGTAAATTTTATTAAAAAAAAAAAAAAAAAAAAAAAAAAAAAAAAAAAAAAAAAAAAAAAATTGGCCATCTTGAGCTTATACTGAGTAACCGGGCCTCTTGCCTAATCAGCAGTGAGTGTTCGCGTCAAAAGGTAAAGGTTTGGAATGGTCAATATGGTGTGGGTAACTAGTTTAGCTTCGTAGCCTTTTTGACTCGAGTTAGTAAGCCCTTAGGGGTGTCTTTACACCTAGTGCCCATTGAGCCACTTGGTTTGGGAGTTACTGGTCAAACACTCGATACACGGGTCAACTAGAAAGCTTAAGGGAGCTAAGCATTGTACAACCCACACAATAAAAAAAAAAAAAAAAAAAAAAAATGATGATGCAAGTGTATATGAGCAATTTAATAATACTTTCTATGCCTTGGTTGTTTCACCTGACAAAGAATTTTAGAAAACTTTGAAGGACTAAGCCATTTATGATGGAATTGTTTGAAGCCCCATAGTTTAGCTTCGTAGCCTTTTTGACTCGAGTTAGTAAGGATGTGTGTGGCGTTTTACCTGAGTATGGGGCAAATTGTCTTTATTTTTCATAATTTTGGAGATGAAGTTTGTGTTTTTAAGCTTGCTCATGACTGAAAACCATTGCTTTTGTGATGAGCCACTTTCCCTTTGATTGGTTTGCATTGTTTGAGAAATAAATCAAGACTGAGCACGTTACTTGAGAAACAAAACGTTTGTGGGTATCGTTCTGGTAAGCCCTCACGAGACTATACACTCGTCCACTAGGGACACCAACGTTTAGAGGCTTGTTGCAAGCTAAATGCAAGGGAGTTTATTTTCTTTTAAGCATTGTACAAGTCCCTTTCATTTTTAGGGTCTCTATCTCCTTGGTTAATTGGGCTATTTGAGCCCTCAAACCATCCTCCTCTTTCAATTGGTAAATCCTTCCACTCGAAGAAGTAGAGGTGTGAGGTTTAGACCGATTAGTACTCTCAGTAGCACTAGGTCCGGTCCATGTGTGGGCTTTTTCTGCCAAATGGTTCAAATACTCAATAGCCTCATCGGGGTCTTTTTGCAAGAACTCCCCATTACACATCATCTCTACAAATTGGCGGTCCCTAGGGAGCAACCCCTCATAAAAACAACTAACCGTACGCCAACTCTCATACCCATGATGAGGACACAAACTCAAAAGGTCCTTGAACCTTTCCCAAGCTTGGTAGAGAGATTCACTCTCTCTTTGTTCAAAGGTTGATATTTGCCGCTTAAAAGCATTGGTCTTGTGCTCGGGAAAATATTTTTTAAAGAAAATATGTGTCATCTCACCCCATGAAGCAATAGACCTAGGTCTCAAAGAATACAACCAACTTTTCGCCTTATCTTTCAAAGAAAAGGGAAAGAATTTAAGCCTAACTGTATCTATTGATCCTAATTGGCTATGGAAAGTGGCAACTACCTCCTCAAACTCTCTAATATGCACATATGGATTTTCATTATCCATACCATGAAATGTAGGAAGGAGTGGAATCATTCCGGGCTTAAAATCAAAATTTTGTTGGTTAGCCGGAAACATGATGCATGATGGTGAACTATTCCTAGTTGGGTGTAGGTAGTCATGTAGAGTCTTGACGGGTTGATCTTCCTCATGATCACCCATTGTGTGTGATGATGTGAGTTGAAAGTGTATCGGATGCAATAGGTGAGTCAAATAGATTTGGAAAGTAAGCTTCGGAATCCGAAGAATCCGTGTCAAGTTCTCTTGCAAATTCTACCTAGATTATCACGATACCTTCTACTCATGCAGCAAAAATAAATAAAACAACTGAGCACGTAATACTATGAGAAACAAAATGGTATTGACAAAGAAAGGGTTGGTAACGAGTTTACGAGACTTGACAAGTCCAACTGAGGCAAACCAATCCCTGATGGTGTTCCTTCAAATACGCCTGTTCCCATGAGCTAAACGGCAACCAAAATTTGGTCGGCCTCCAAAACGTCGTTCTTTAATGGAGACTAATCAAATTTGATATGTATGAATATATGTTGGGTGTATAAGGTAAATGGTAGTATGTATGGTAAGGTGGGTTGTCGTACCACGGAGAGAGGGGTTTTAAATAAACACGTAACACTAGAAATTAAATCAAGAAAATGTTTTGGTTGTTTTGAAAACTCACAATTTAAATAGTAAAGAAACTCAAATCTAAAAATTGCTAGGGCTGTATGCAAATCATTTATTTATTTTATTTCATTGCGTTGTATAAAAATAATTTATTTTAATGCATTAAAAATTTTAATTTTATAAAGTCTAAATTTTATGTTTTGAATAGGTGCAAAGTCAAATAATTTTTAAAGCCAAAAAAGCCCAAGATCAACAAGGTTTTGCCAATTGCACAACAAAGCCCCACAAGCCCAAATTGGAACACTCCTAGCCAAAAACACCACACACAAAGTTTTAATTGAAATTCAAATGGGAGCCAGCACGGACAAGCATGCAATTTTGCCGCAAAGCTTCATTGCAATGAGCATTAAACCACGTGACAATGCTTTGACCAATTGGAGCCCTAAGATAGCGGGAGCAGTTCTTAGAAGCTTCTTAGACAGCAGCCGCTGGGGGCAAGCAGAAAAACTGCATTTTTTTTGGCAACTCTTCATTGTTTTCTCTCTAGTTTTTTTTGTAGGATTTATTTTCTTTAGTTTCTTTTTGTAATTTCTTGGCCTATGATTGGCTAGACTTTTAGCTTGGGCTAAGGGGGAATCCAAATTTGTAAGGTAAACTAATTTCTTTTAAATCCATTTTGAGTTTCAATGTTTAAGATTTATTATTTGATTGTTCTCATCTTTTTGTCATTCTTGTTATTTGTGGTTCTATGATTTGAATCTTTTCATGAGTTCAATCATGTTTTTCTCATAGTTAAGTAAAGATTTTAGTTCCATTAAATCTAAGAACTCTTAATTTCATTGGATATTACTTTTTACTACATTGTTGCTAGATTAATTAGTACAATGTCGATTTTAGGTTTTTCCAATGTAGTTATTTATTATGTGTTTAAATCAATGAACAATCAAATAGTATTTCTAATTTAGATTTTATTAAAAATGGTTTTTATTGCAAATGTTCCAATTGAGGGTTTGGGATGTGAAACCCCCAATTGTGTAATTCCATGGATTTAAATTGAATTAGTTTATCTTAGCAAATTTGAGGAACCCTAAAGCCCTAGCAATTTTTAGATTTGAGTTTCTTTACCTATTTAAATTGTGAGTTTTCAAAACAACCAAAACATTTTCTTGATTTAATTTCTAGTGTTACGTGTTTATTTAAAACCCCTCTCTCCGTGGTACGACAACCCACCTTACCATACATACTACCATTTTACCTTATACACCCACACATATTCATACATATCAAATTTGATTAGCCTCCATTAAAGAACGACGTTTTGGAGGTCGATCAGGCTTCATCCGGGGTTTTCAAGCGGGCAGGACAGATGGATTGTGTGTTTCCCATCTTCTATATGCTGATGATACCATCATTTTCTGTGATGCGAATCCGGAGCATCTTTTGTATATTCGAATGGTCCTTACTTGTTTCAAGACAGTTACAGGGTTACATGTGAACATGCACAAGAGCAAGATGGTACCAGTGGGGGAAGTGTCAGATCTTCCGAGATTGGCAGCGCTTCTCTCTTGTAAGATCGGGTCTATTCCGCTGAACTACCTTGGAATGCCATTGGGGGTCCCATATAAGGCTCTTGCTATGTGGGATCCTATTCTGGAAAAAGTCGAGCGCCGCTTGGCTGGTTGGAAAAAGCTCTACTTGTCTAAAGGGGGTCGATTAACGCTCTTGAAAAGCACTCTCTCTAGCATGCCAACCTATTTTATGTCCCTCTTTCCTATTCCAATTAAAGTTGCTAGGAGAATTGAGCTTCTTCAACGGAACTTTATTTGGGATGGTTTAGGAGATTCTCACACTTATCATCTAGTAGCCTGGGACAAGGTATGTTCTCCTATAGCTCATGGTGGTTTGGGCATTCGCCCTCTTCATCTTTTTAATTGTGCTCTTTTGGGTAAATGGCTGTGGCAATTTGGTAGGGAGGATAATCGCCTTTGGAAGCGGGTTGTGGTTGCAAAATATGGTGTGGAGGGTGGTGGGTGGATTACAAAACCAAGTCGTGACAGTTATGGCTGTGGTTTGTGGAAGTCCATCATGAGGGGTTGGGATGATTTCCAGAAATACACTAGCTTTGAGGTGGGCCTGGGCAGTAAGGTTCTGTTTTGGCATGATAAATGGTGTACTGAGCTACCGTTAAAAGATGTGTATCCGGTTCTTTTTGCTTGCTCCAATAATAAAGATGCTTTCATTGCTTCTTTGTTGGAGGATCCAAGTACAAGGAGGAGTCGGGTTTGGAATGTTACATTTTGCCGAGACTTCAATGATTGGGAGATGGACTCGGTTGAATCATTTTTTCTTCTCCTCCATTCTCATTCCCCAACCAACAATGAGGCTGATAAGCTTAGTTGGGTCCTTAATAGTTCCGATCTCTTTGATACCCGTTCTTATTATCTTGCCCTCCGGGCATCTATTGCTTCAGATTTTAATTGGAAGAATGTTTGGAGGGTGAAAGCCCCTCGGAGGGTAGTTTTTTTTGTTTGGACAGCAGCTTGGGGTCGGCTCTTGACTTGTGATAATCTCATGAGGAAAGGTTTTGTGATGGCTGGCTGGTGCTGTATGTGCAAGCGCAGTGGGGAATCGGTTAATCATTTATTGCTGCATTGTAACGTGGCTAGGGAGTTATGGAATTTTGTTCTGGGCGCCTATGGGGTGTCATGGGTCTTTCCAGAAACTGTTAGAGACTTTTTGGCTGGTTGGCATAATTGGTGGGGGCAGAAATCCTCAAAGATTTGGAACTTCATTCCTCATTGTATAATGTGGAATATTTGGCGGGAACGAGATGGGCGTATCTTTGAAGATCAAGAGCATTCGGTAGGAAAGATCATTGAGCTTATCATGGGATCCTTATATGACTGGTCCACTGCGTGGAACCTTAGTTCATCTCACTCCTTAGGGGAATTTCTAGAATCCCTCTCTTTTTGTTCTCTATCATCTCATGTATAATTTGCTAGCCTGTGTGCATGCTTTATGCACAAGGTGTTTTGATTTATAATATCTCTTTTTACTTATAAAAAAAAAATATGTTATGTCATATTTGAAACAAGCAAAACCAAGTGATCTATCTGGTGCTATTAAATTTTCATTTGTTTGACCCTTAAGTGATCTATCGGGTTGCTATTAAATTTTAATTTTGTTTGACCACTATGTGATCTATTTGCTGCTATTAAATTATTTATTTGTTTGACCATCAAATGCTGCTTTGGACCTTTTAGACTACAAAGTTCTAAGACGATTAAGACTAAATTTACACAAAAATTTGTATGCCTTCATCAGAAGTACGATTTTGGTTGTTTTTCCCATTGTGATGGTAAAGTAGGACATTTTTTGTCCTAAAAATATTGCATAACCTTTGTTTTGGACCATGTAAATTTACTACATTTGTCATCTTTGTTTATAGATAATTTAGAACATGATTGTGTATTTGTAAGTGACATTCATGAGAGGTGTCTTTATTCAGTTCCAGAGACCATACTTGCACCAGACTCGTGATTTTTTTGGACTAGGTTTATTTGATCTCCTCCTCTATAAACATAGGACTAATTAATTTTGATTGCTCTCCTCTATATGTACTGCTTTTGTTTGGATATTGTGTGTGCACAAAAGAATAACATTACTGCTAAGACTATTTCCTCAACAATTCAATAAATCTTTTATGGATTACAAGCCCCCTTCACATATAATTTTTTTATTAGAAATTAATCAGTAAGTTTACAAATTATGTTAGTTATTGACAATTAGAAGTTTTATTGCCAATTTTTACAGTAGTGTGTTCTAGTATAACATAGAAAATAATTGTCATCTATTCTACATAAAACAATTACCAGTTTGAGAGAATACAACTGACCATGGATCCTATTTTGTTTTGGATCCTATTAAGTCTTGTACAAAGTTGAATTATTTTCCATGATTAAGGTAATTTATCTAGAAATGATGCAAGCTTGTTGTGAACATTATTAATGTAATTATGACATTTCTATTTTACTGTTTAACTTCTTATTTTAGGATGTGCTGTGTGGGGTATCAAATATTTTAGGAGATATAACAGCGCATGCCTTCAGATGAACTACATAAATGTTTCTCTTTTTTTTCTATTGGTTGAATACAAACATCACAGGATTGTTAAGAAGCTTAATTTACAAGACTGCTTTATATGGGATTTTATTTTTGTATTTATTTATTGTCTGTAAATTCGTTACTTTTCTTCTACTTATGAATAGATTGCTTCAATGTTAATGATTTGTTTTCATATAAATGATTCTCTGATAGGTGCTCATGTCGAACTAAAAAGAGCTCAAAACTTTAAGTTCCAATGGAAGCCCTCCAACATAATATGTTACTTCCATCTGCATACTTTTCTATAACTGATCCACCTTGGCCAATTTTGGGTATCACTAATTTATAAGACCAAATCAATATCCAAATAAAAATAAAATTATATATATATATATATATATTATCCTTTCAACCAAAATTTTCACATGCACCACACGGGTTAGCAACTAGTTAGTCTAATAATGACATAAATCATCCATATATCTTGATCAAAGTTGCTAATGCCGTACCAAAAGTTGTTTCAGTTTGATCAATAAAATGTAATTTATTAGAAGCAGTCAATACTCAATACCACCATTTCAAGAATATATATATATATATATATATGTGGCTCTGATACCATAAAGACAACCAGGAACAGATAAACAGTATGATAAAGAGGAAATTGCTAGAAATAGAAAGAGTAAAAGAAGTATGGAATAAGTAAGTTGCAAATAAAATTAAACTAACAATAATAAAATCTGAAATTCATAATTCATTTGATGAATTTGATGAACTTATAGAGATAACTTGAGAGATAGAAAAGGGAGAAGATTTTGTTCTCTGCAAGGGAAAGGAGAGAGAGGTAGTTTACAGAGGGTTTTCTAAAAGATAGAAGAAGAGGAAAATTGAGCGGTGCCTTCTATAAACCAGAAGGATAGTTTATAAAGAACTTGAAAAGTAAACAACAAAAATTGAACAGTAACTTGAACAATAATTTGAACAGTGAATAAGGGCATTTGAACAGTAGTCTTGGTAACTTGGAAAAGTAGAATCTGGATTTGAAATTTGTCCGAATCTTCTTGCCGAAAGTAGTCTACTTTATTTTGTGTTAGGAATCTTGTCATTTTAAAACTTGTCAATTTGAAATCTTTGGAGTCAACTTTGTTAGCCTCAAGGTTTCAATAATTATTAATTGGCTAATTAATCCAAGGACATTCATGTAGTTTTGATGATAACCATGATTTTAAGTTGTTCATTAATGATATTTTCATATGAACTAATGATTTATGTTTTAAAGCTTAAT
Organism: Fagus sylvatica; assembly: GCA_907173295.1. Classification (NCBI taxonomy): domain Eukaryota; kingdom Viridiplantae; phylum Streptophyta; class Magnoliopsida; order Fagales; family Fagaceae; genus Fagus; species Fagus sylvatica. The sequence continues at coordinate 437,853 of OU015762.1, forward strand.
TTTGACTATTGATTTAATTGGACCAAGATGGCCAATTCAAATATCAAGCAAATGCAAAGTTGATAAGTTGCAAATTCATTGAAGATCAAAGTCATCAAGACTCAAGACAAAGAAATCAAGCTCAAAGACAATGATCCGAGACATATGAGAAGTAAGAGTTAGGTTTTGTAAAGTTTATTAAGATTTGATCTTTAAGGCTCAACTTTAAAACAAACTTCAATTGAAAAATCTCTTAAAGTTTTCAAAAGACAAACTTGATTGGTTGAAATTCAAATATAAGACAACCATATCAATTGAAAAATCTCTTAAAGTTTTCAAAGACAAACTTGATTGGTTGAAATTCAAATATAAGACAACCATATCAATTGAAAAATCTCTTAAAGTTTTCAAAGACAACTTGATTGGTTGAAATTCAAATATAAGACAACCATATCAATTGAAAAATCTCTTAAAGTTTCAAAGACAACTTGATTGGTTGAAATTCAAATATAAGACAACCATATCAATTGAAAAATCTCTTAAAGTCTTCAAAGACAAACTTGATTGGTTGAAATTCAAATATAAGACAACCATATCAATTGAAAAATCTCTTAAAGTCTTCAAAGACAAACTTGATTGGTTGAAATTCAAATATAAGACAACAATATCAATTGAAAAATCTCTTAAAGTTTCAAAGACAAACTTAATTGATTGAAATTCACATGCAAGACAACCATATCAATTATGGTTGAAAAATCTTAAGAAGAAAAGTTTTCAAAGAAAGCAAATTGATTGATTGAAAATCAAGAAGAATGCAAGACAACATGATGGCTATAAATACTACCCTTTCTTCATTTCTAAACATCAAGCATACAAGAGAAATCAAAGATAGAAAAGATAACATCTTATACATCAATCCATCCTTCTCAAGCTTATATTTTCATATCATTCAAAATCCTTGATTGAAAATTTCTCTAAACACTTTTTGAGCCATATTGATCAAATCCTTGATATACTATTAGAGTGAGCATATTGTGTACAATTACTCTTTGAGAGAGCCTTATCTTGTACAACAAATACTTTGTTGAAACCATTGAGTGTTTTTGTTAGGGTTTTGGTATAAATCCTAAGTAGTGAAAAGGATTTTTCACTGGGTGGTTACTCTTCACCTTGTAAGGAAGATTTGTGGGTCTTGGTATAAATCCTAAGAGTGAAAAGGATTTTTCACTCGGTGGTTACTCTTCACCGTGTAAAGAAGATTTGTAACGGTTTTGATCTTCACCCGAAAGAAGATTGTCAAATTAGTGAATTTGGGAATCCTCGAGAAGTGATCTTGAGGCGGGGACGTAGGCGGGGAAGCCGAACCTCGATAACAATCACTGTGTTTGATTTTCTCTATCTCTATCTCTTACTTATTCAATTGCTTATATATGCTTGTGTTTGATTTTCTATCATATCTTATTGCAATTGAATTGTGTTCTTAAATTTGTTTTTGCTAATTGAAAATAGTTTTTAATTCCGCATTTAAATCGAAAAAGTTTGCCTCAACCTAAATCACCCCCCCTCTTAGGTTGATATTTGGGTAACAATTGGTATCAGAGCCAAGGCTCTACATATAGATTTAACAATCTTAGAGTTAAGATCATGGCAAACACATTTAGACCTCAAATGGTTGAAGGTCAATCTACAAATAGACCACCCTTGTTCAATAGTAGTGATTATAGTTATTGGAAAACTAGAATGACTACGTACATTAAAGGTCAAGATTATCTCATATGGAAAATCATTGTAAATGGTCCTCATGTTCCTACTAAAATAGTAGAAGAACAAGAAATACCCAAACAAGAAACTGAATGGGATGAAAATGATGTCAAACTCATTGAATTAAATTATAAAGCTATGAATTGTTTATATTGTGCGTTTGACTCAAAGGAATTTGATGAAATTTCAAGTTGTAATTCAGCTAAAGAAATTTGGGAAAGACTTGAAGCTACATATGAAGAAGCAAGTCAAGAATCAAAGATGAGCATGCTTGTTCATGATCACAAATTGCCTCAAATAGAGAAAGATGAATGTACAAGCATTAGCCCTCAAACATCCAACGATGAAGAAGATTCTACCGAAGCTTTTTGCTTAATGGCATATGAAGATGAGGTAACTTCTAAACTTAATTCTTTAGAAGATGAATCTTATAGCTATGATGAATTACAAAATGCTTTTGAAGAATTGGTTGAAGAATTTGAGAAGAATGTTTTGAAAAATAAAGTTTTTAAAAAGAAAGTCACATCTCTTTCAAACGAATTAGATGATTTCAAAAGCAAAAATGAAATTTTAGAAAAACAAATTATTTCTTTAAATGATAAAAATCTATCTTTAGAAAAAGAAATAATTAAGTTGAAAATTGAATCACAAAGCTTCATTGAGAAAATGAAAGCAAAAGATGTGGAAACATCATCACAAATAGCTTATGATTCAAATCTCTTAGTAAATGAAAATAAAGAATTAAAACTCAAAGTTGAAAACTTAAACAAAATTTTGACTAACTTTACAAATGGAAAGAAAAATTTGGATAATTTGTTAGGTAGTCAAAGATGTGTTTTTGACAAAGCGGGTATTGGATATAACCCGAAAATAAAAGAAAAACACTATCAAAAATTTTTCATTAATGAAAACTTCTTGAAATCTCCCATATGTAAACATTGTGGAAAATTAGGGCATAATATTCATACATGTCCCATGAAAAATATGATTTGGGTAGTCAAAGGAACTACTCCTCCAAAAGCTAACCCTAGTGGACCCAAGAAAATTTGGGTACCAAAGAAGGTTATTTGAAGTTGTTTTGTAGGTATGCTTGATATCCAAATCTACCAAGGATAAGTGGTTTCTTGACAGTGGATGTTCAAGGCATATGACAAGGTGACAAAAACAAGTTCACTTCTCTTACTCTAAAAGATGGAGGAAATGTCAAATTCGGTGATAACTCAAAAGGAAAGATCATCGGTATAGGTAATATTGGTAAAACACATTCTCTTGTTATTGAAGATGTTCTCTTGGTTGATGGTTTGAAACATAACTTGCTAAGTATTAGCCAATTGTGTGATAAAGGCTATAATGTAATATTCAAATCAATCATGTGCATTATAGTAAATGAAATTGATAATCAAGTTTTATTTGTGGCATTTAGAAATGAAAATGTCTACACTATTGATTTTGATAATATGACTTCAAAAGAATCAATTTGCCTTGCTGCCATAAATGAAAATAGTTGGTTGTGGCATAGAAGATTAGGACATGTCAATATGGAATTACTCTCAAAATTGTCTAAACTTGATTTAGTAAAAGGCTTGCCGGTTACTAAATTTGTTAAAGATAAAATATGTGATGCATGTCAACTAGGTAAACAAACTAAGTCATCTTTTAAGAAAAAGAAAGTTATTTCTACTTCAAGACCTCTAGAATTATTGCATATGGATTTATTTGGTCCTATTAGAACCGCTAGCTTAAGTGGCAAATTGTATGCATTTGTAATTGTTGATGATTACTCTCGCTATACATGGGTATTATTTCTTGCTCACAAAAATGAAGCTCATAAAGCATTTGTTAAACATTGTAGAAGAATTCAAAATGAAAAAGGTTATACAATTAACAATGTTAGAAGTGATAGAGGTAGAGAATTTGATAATCAAGATATTGAACTATATTGTGATCAAAATGGTTTTGGACACAATTTCTCGGCACCTCGTACTCCTCAACAAAATGGAGTAGTAGAACGTAAAAATAGATCACTTCAAGAAATGTCTAGAACTATGCTTAATGAACATAATTTACCTCAATACTTTTGGGCCGAAGCTGTTAACACCGCTTGCTATGTTATAAATAGAACCATCATTAGAAACACTTTAAATAAAACTCCTTATGAACTATGGAATAATCGAAAACCTAACATTGGATATTTCAAAGTTTTTGGATGTAAGTGCTTTGTATTGAATGATAGAGATAATCTTGGTAAATTCGATGCTAAATCCGATGAAGGTATATTCCTTGGTTATTCTACAAATAGTAAAGCATATAGAGTGTTCAATAAACGAACTATGGTTGTTGATGAATCTATGCATGTTGTTTTTGATGAAACTAATCCATTCCATATCAAAAATAATTGTGATGATGAGCCAATTTCTCTTGAAAATAAAGCTAGTTCATCTAATCAAGTTGATTTAAGTGAAAAAGTCAAAGATCAAGTAGATGAACCAAAAGATGAAGAAAAAGCGCTTCCTCCAACCAAAAATGAAGAATTACCAAAAAGTTGGAACGTAGTCCATAGTCATCCTAAAGAATTAATCATTGGTGAAGTTGAACGTGGAGTAAGCACAAGATCAAAGCTCAAGAACATCTGCAACAACATGGCGTTTCTCTCACAGATTGAACCAAAGAACATAAATGAAGCTATTGAAGATGAATCATGGATCTTGGCAATGCAAGAAGAGCTAAACCAATTTGAAAGAAACAAGGTATGGACTCTTGCACCTAGACCCAAGGACCACTCCGTCATTGGTACAAAATGGGTATTCCGAAACAAAAAGGATGAAGAAGGTATAATAGTAAGGAACAAAGCAAGGTTAGTCGCTCAAGGTTATAATCAAGAGGAAGGTATTGATTATGGAGAGACTTATGCTCCAGTTGCTAGATTAGAAGCTATACGCATGTTACTTGCTTTTGCATGTTTTAAAAATTTTAAATTATTTCAAATGGATGTCAAAAGTGCCTTTTTAAATGGTTTTATTGCCGAAGAAGTTTATGTAGAACAACCTCCTGGATTTGAAAATCATGAATTTCCAAACCACGTTTTTAAATTATCAAAAGCTTTATATGGTTTAAAACAAGCTCCAAGAGCTTGGTATGAACGACTAAGTGGTTTCCTTATTGAAAAGGGTTTTACACGTGGAAAACTTGACACAACATTATTTCTAATGTTTGATGGAAAAGACATGCTTATTGTGCAAATCTATGTTGATGATATTATATTTGGTTCTACTAATGAAAACTTGTGCAAAGAATTCTCTAAGACTATGCAGGATGAATTCGAAATGAGTATGATGGGTGAGCTAAAATTCTTTCTCGGACTTCAAATAAAGCAAACCGAAGATGGGATATTCTTAAATCAATCCAAATATGTCATAGACTTACTAAAAAGATTTGGATTGACAAATGCTAAAGCATATGGAACTCCCATGAGTCCTTCAACAAAGCTTGACAAAGATGAGAAAGGTAAACCGGTGGACGTTAAGCTATATCGAGGTATGATTGGTAGTTTACTTTATTTAACCGCAAGTAGACCCGATATAATGTTTAGTGTATGTCTTTGCGCCCGATTTCAATCCTGTCCTAAAGAATCACACTTAATTGCAGTCAAACGAATATTTCGATATTTGCTTGGAACCATTGATTTAGGATTATGGTACCCTAAGTCAAATTCATTTGACTTAATAAGCTACACGGATGCGGATTTTGCTGGTTGCAAAATTGATCGCAAAAGCACTAGTGGTACTTGTCACTTTCTAGGACACTCACTAGTATCATGGTTTAGTAAAAAGCAAAATTCTGTGGCCTTATCAACGGCGGAAGCCGAATATGTAGCGGCCGGTAGTTGTTGTGCTCAATCTCTCTACATAAAACAACAACTAGAGGATTTTAAAATTCTTTTTGATCATATTCCCATAAGGTGTGATAACACAAGTGCCATAAGTTTAAGTAAAAATCCTATCCAACACTCTCGCACAAAGCACATTGAAATTAGATACCATTTTATAAGAGATCATGTGCAAAAAGGGGACATTGAACTTGAATTTGTGAGCACCGATAGTCAATGGGCGGATATTCTCACGAAACCTCTCATTGAAGAACGATTTTGCACAATTCGACGTGAAATAGGTATGGCTAGATACGTTGATATCAAATAAGCTTAAATTTATTATCCTTCTATTTGATTCAACTATGTTAAATCTATATATACCTTAAGAATTGAATATAAAATGATTTTATCCATATCATGTTCATAAAATTGTTCATTTTATATCTTTCTAGTTATATTGTTTGAACATTAGATTATATGCCCAGTTCTATGTATATTTGCGTATATGTTCATGCATAAAATAAGAAATAAAACTCATCATTTAAACAAACTTGATTTTATTAAAAAGAAAGCCACAAAGGAGAAGCCACCACAAAAGGAAAAACCACTACACTTCCCACTACATTTATTTGGGGATAGAGCGAGAAGTCAATTCCTTCACCTCAGCTAGTAGCTTCTCGTACTGCTTCTGCAGCTTATTAGTGGTCTTGCTCTGCTCTGTGGACCGGATTACCAAATCATCGGCATAAGAATCCACGAGCGCCTTCAGCCTTTTGTTCTCCTCCTTGACCTCCCCTACTTTCTTCTTACTCTCCTTCAGCAACCTTTGTAAAATGGTGACTTGAGAACGCAGCGTTTTCACTTCCATATTCCTAACATGAAGACGACGTCCCATGTTAGAAACAGTGGCAGTACACTGAATCGTGAGTGCCAATGATTCATTTATTATTTGTGTCATGTTAGAAACAGTGGCAGTACACTGAATTGTGAGTGCCAATGATTCATTTATTATTTGTGGGTCAGTCCTCCCAGCTAAAACCTTTGCATCCTCCGGAGTACAAAGACCGGCAGCTACTGCGGTGGCAGTCTCACCATTCAACATCACTGAATCAGTTACTGACACAGGGCCATTAATTGAAAGGAAGTAAGGACGCCAGACTTCTGGCATCACACTAGGCGTATCATTTAGATTAATTGTTTCTGGTTTGTTTTGAGAAGAAGAGGAAGCCATTCTAGAAAATCTAATAAGAGATTAAGCTAAGAGTTTGAAAATGATGAAGTTCATCGAAAATTAGTGTGTGTTAAATAAACCTCAGATTTTTGAACACCAGCCTGTACCTATCACCCGACTCCCGAGATTTTTCTTCAAAATTCAACGTTCAAATCTCGAGATTTAACGTATACGGAAATATCACTGACTCAGAACTCGATGCGTCGACAAAAATCTTTTTTCTGAAAAAGCAGATATTTTTTTTCAAACTTCCTGATTTATCGGTGTCTCTGGCGTGCGTAATTGGATAAGTCTGACACATAGCAAAATCTGAACCCTTCATTCACACTTACGACACGTAGCAAAATCTGAACCATTCATTCACACTTATGACACATAGCAAAATCTGAACCATTCATTCACACTTATGACACGTAGCAAAATCTGAACCATTCTTTCAAACAGCGCGTCTGTCCTATAAATTTGCTCTCACCTCTCCGATAATATTTTCTCTCATTCTTTAGATAACACTCTAAGAGGATGCAGCATCATTTAGAGATTCATAAAATCAAATACTTGATCTTCTCAGATAGAAGCAAAATTATTATTGATCAAGTTTCCACGAAGCAAGATTATTATTGATCATGCTTCTCGGTTGAAGTACCTCTCTCATACACCAGGTTGATGGGAAGATCTTTAGCATACACTCCAAATATATCTTCCTCATCCGAATCATCCCGTTCATACAACTGTTGATACACCTGAAGCTTTGTATGACAGAAGAGAGAGAGTACGTAATATATGGGCATCATCCCATGTCCTTTCCAGATTGCTTAAATCATCAGCATCTTAGGCATATGGCAAGGGCAATATTCAACCGAACCCCCAATCCAACCAAACCACTAGGATGAAGAATCTTACAAATATGAATGTATTTGTTTTATTTCTTTGTACCAAATAGGAGAAATATGTTATATTAGTTAGTTGTTCTATGTTTGAACTAAATCAAAGGAGAAATAAATTTTTTTTGGTTGTTTAAAATGTTGAATGATGTTTGGAGATATTGAATATAATATTTATTTTTGATGATGCCAAGGGGGAGAAAGATATGACATTTTTTTTGTATCTATTAATGAATTATCATATCTATTGGTGAATTATCATATCTTGCAATAAAATGCGCATATATATTGATTGCTTGATAATACTTAAATGACAAATTGATCTATGCATAAAGATAGGGGGAGATTTAAAAATCTCTAATATAAAGATATGCATTATTTTAGGGGGAGCTTTTCAAGAAAAGCTTCAAAATCATAAATCGTATAAAAATATCATATCATATGTGTCATCATCAAAAAGGGGGAGATTGTTAGCCTCAAGGTTTCAATAATTATTAATTGGCTAATTAATCCAAGGACATTCATGTAGTTTTGATGATAACCATGATTTTAAGTTGTTCATTAATGATATTTTCATATGAACTAATGATTTATGTTTTAAAGCTTAATTTTGACTATTGATTTAATTGGACCAAGATGGCCAATTCAAATATCAAGCAAATGCAAAGTTGACAAGTTGCAAATTCATTGAAGATCAAAGTCATCAAGACTCAAGACAAAGAAATCAAGCTCAAAGACAATGATCCGAGACATATGAGAAGTAAGAGTTAGGTTTTGTAAAGTTTATTAAGATTTGATCTTTAAGGCTCAACTTTAAAACCAACTTCAATTGAAAAATCTCTTAAAGTTTTCAAAAGACAAACTTGATTGGTTGAAATTCAAATGTAAGACAACCATATCAATGGTTGAAAAATCTTTTAAAGTTTTCAAAGAAACAACTTGATTGGTTGAAATTCAAATATAAGACAACCATATCAATTGAAAAATCTCTTAAAGTTTTCAAAGACAGCAACTTGATTGGTTGAAATTCAAATATAAGACAACCATATCAATTGAAAAATCTCTTAAAGTTTTCAAAGACAACTTGATTGGTTGAAATTCAAATATAAGACAACCATATCAATTGAAAAATCTCTTAAAGTTCTTCAAAGACAAACTTGATTGGTTGAAATTCAAATATAAGACAACCATATCAATTGAAAAATCTCTTAAAGTCTTCAAAGACAACTTGATTGGTTGAAATTCAAATATAAGACAACCATATCAATTGAAAAATCTCTTAAAGTCTTCAAAGACAAACTTAATTGATTGAAATTCACATGCAAGACAACCATATCAATTATGGTTGAAAAATCTCTTAAGAAGAAAAGTTTTCAAAGAAAGCAAACTTGATTGATTGAAAATCAAGAAGAATGCAAGACAACATGATGGCTATAAATACTACCCTTTCTTCATTTCTAAACATCAAGCATACAAGAGAAATCAAAGATAGAAAAGATAACATCTTATACATCAATCCATCCTTCTCAAGCTTATATTTTCATATCATTCAAAATCCTTGATTGAAAATCAAATTTCTCTAAACACTTTTTGAGCCATATTGATCAAATCCTTGATATACTATTAGAGTGAGCATATTGTGTACAATTACTCTTTGAGAGAGCCTTATCTTGTACAACAAATACTTTGTTGAAACCATTGAGTGTTTTTGTTAGGGTTTTGGTATAAATCCTAAGTAGTGAAAAGGATTTTTCACTGGGTGGTTACTCTTCACCTTGTAAGGAAGATTTGTGGGTCTTGGTATAAATCCTAAGAGTGAAAAGGATTTTTCACTCGTGGTTACTCTTCACCGTGTAAAGAAGATTTGTAACGGTTTTGATCTTCACCCGAAAGAAGATTGTCAAATTAGTGAATTTGGGAATCCTCGAGAAGTGATCTTGAGGCGGGGACGTAGGCGGGGAAGCCGAACCTCGATAACAATCACTGTGTTTGATTTTCTCTATCTCTATCTCTTACTTATTCAATTGCTTATATATGCTTGTGTTTGATTTTCTATCATATCTTATTGCAATTGAATTGTGTTCTTAAATTTGTTTTTGCTAATTGAAAATAGTTTTTAATTCCGCATTTAAATCAAAAAAGTTTGCCTCAACCTAAATCACCCCCCCTCTTAGGTTGATATTTGGGTAACAAACTTGAAATGGAATTTGTCTGAGGCCTTTGAACTTGCGCCGAAAGTAGTCTTCTTTAGTCTTCTTTACATCTTATCCAATTTGAAAACTTGTCAATAATTTGCTTTAAAACTTGTCAGGAATCTGAGTAGTTTGAGATCAACAGCTGTAATGATGCCGACAATCTAAATGTCCATATTGTGGATAGCTTCTTCATCAAAGTCATAATCTTCTTCATTTTCTTCATTTTCGTAGTAGGTGTAGTCTTCTTCTTCAAGAATTTCATTTACATGGAATTTCCAATATGCAATATACTCTTTTATAGTTGGACTATTCCATAATTGGGGTTCTGAGTATGAGTTAACTCTATTTCTAATTTCTGAACAGTTGGTAATATGGGGAGTTTGTGCTATAATTCTAGGGATCAGATCTTCTTGGAATCTCATTTGGATTATACTGTACATATGGGCTCTACATCTTTGAATGTCCGTAACAGAAAACTTGTAATTTGTTGGGTCAATTTGATTATAAAATCTTTCGCTATCATTTAAGGAAGATGCATATAAACAAATAAAATGGTAACTTGGTAGAAGTTTATAGGAATGGTTTTTTTATTGACCCATTCAGGAGGAATTGAGTCAATATCTATGAGAAGGGACTTATTTGGGAATAGGTTTAATTCATAGGATTTTTTGAGTTTGTAAGGGAAATTTGCTAGCTTGGCTTTATCTGAGAACCAAATTTGTGAAACCATACCATAGTCTAAAAGGAGCTCTATAGTGATTGATGTCATACTATCAATAGGAATTGGCAAAGGATTGGGGCAGGCATCTAGATTAATACCAATTTGGCTGAATTGAAACAATAAACTTTGTTGGTTGCCTAAGTATCTATCAGTAATATGGGAGGATATTCCTGGAATAGTGACTTTGTTGGTAAAAAAGTACTGTTGTAATTTGATCAATAAACCTTTGGACCTATCTTCAGCAAGTTGAAAAATCTTACCATTGAGTTCTTGTGGTAATCTAAGAATTTCTGTTTCTACGCTTTTTTCTTTATCCAGTGGGGATAAAGACTGACTGTCAAGAGACAAGCTTTTCAACTCACACTGCTCACCTTTGTCTTTTACCAGTAGGGTAAAAGCATCTCAGCCCAGTGGGGGCATCTCTAATAAATTTGCAATTTGAGAAGAATAGTTAGACTTACTACTGCTAGGGTCTTGAGAGGTAGCTTGGACTCTTGTAAAAAAGGGAAATTTGCTGCTGTCTATGGAATTATTATTGAACTGACTAAAATAATATGTTTAGCCATTAACGTTGTCTAGGAATTTCTTTACATCATAACGAGTGTTCCAGAGAGCATCTAAAAGACACTGATGTTCCTCATTGATAGAGCTGGCTAAATTATTAAGTACTCTGAATTTAAAATTTGTTCATTTGGGATAAAGAGGGAGACTGTATCTTCCGAACTCTATCTTCTTCATCCTAAAAAGTATAATTTGTTAGTGCATTTTATGTTATAAAACACTTTAAAAACTTGGAAAGAGTACTAAGTAATAACTTTAAATTTTGTTGAGAAGAGGGAGTAATTTGCAAAGTTTGTTGAGGTATTTTAGAAATTAAATTTATTTCTTTTGAAAATGAAATTTCTTTTAACAAATTTATATCTCTTGTCATAGTTGGCATAACAAAAGGAAAAGTAATTTCTTGATCCAAAATTTCTGTAATGAGACCCTTTTCTGAAATTTCTCTAATAGGATATAGTAAGGCTATAAAAGGGTTCCCTAATATTACTTTATTAGTTATATTCTTTACTAAGACAAAAGTTGTTTGAATATAAATACCATCTCTACAAACATGTGCATTTGGTAATCTAAATTCTATATTTAAACTTGTTCCGCTAGCTTGAGACAGTCCTTCAGTGGTTTTTTCATAATATTTTGCTAGAATTAATTCTTCTTGAATACAATTTGAATCAGCTCCTGAGTCTAACAAAGCAACAATAGTAAAATAATATTCTTTGTTCACTACAATTTGAATTTCAGTATACCATTTTTGAAATAATACTCTATCTATTAAATTTATGAAAAGGTCAGTAGAATTTGATTTATTGGGAATTCTATTTCATCATCTTCTTGTAATTTGTCTATTTCATTGTCTCCTTGTAATTTGTCTTCTAATTCTGAAATAATGGGAGTTAGTCTTATATAATTATTTTCTAAGTTTAAAGCTAATAGTTCTTGGTAAATTGTTCATGAGCAATTTGAGAATCAGTCCTAATTTCTTTAATTTCTTGTTTTATGGAATTTATCTCTAGTTGAAGATCTTGAATTATAGTTTGAGCTTTTTGTGTTTTAAACAAGTCTGAAATATTGGTATAATTATATTTTGTTTTATCTGTTTTTGCTAATGGGGTAATTTGATGATCTGTTTGAGAAATTTTCTTTAAATACTCAAATTTTTTTTATGGATCCTCTATTTTGTCAATTAATTCAAAAATAATTTGTTCTGATTTTGTTAAGACATTTATAGTTTTCTTGCATGAACAGAAATCTTTGTTATCATAGTGACATAATTCTATCTCTTCTTCGCTGGAATTTTCTGAATAGGAACTATCAGAAGAGTTTTCGATTTGAAAAATTTCATTATCTGAGGCATTATCTTCTAAAGAGTCATTTGAGTCATTTTCTAAGTCAGATTGTAAAATTTGTAAAAACTTGTTTTTTAATTGTTCTGTATTGTATTTATTGATATCTATTTTTTTTTATTTCTTTCTTAACTTTGCAATTCTTTTGAAAATGTCCAGTTTTCGCACATCCATAACAAATAGGATTTTTATCTTTTTGTTTTCTAAAATTTTTAGTTTGTGGCTTAAAATTAGAGGTTTTGTAGTTTTTGTTATTATAAAATTTGTAAGGTTTATTTCTTTTATTACTATTGTAATTTTTATAAGTATTTTTATAAGTCTTTTGTTGTTTTCTTCTTTGTCTAGATGGGGCAATAGTTTTTAATGGTGAATAACCAAATTGTTCACAAAAATTTCCTAATTCTAATTTAGCATATTTTCTTTCTTTTTCTAGTTGGTGAGTCATTCTTAAATCATTACATAAATTTAATCCTACCTTTTGAATTGTGCAAATAATTTCGCCATAAGTAGGTTGTGCATAATCTATGTGATCTTTTTCAAATAATTTTTCTCTAACTTTGTAAGCAAAATAATGAGGTAATCCACTTATAAATTTTTCTTTCCAAAAGGCTTCAGTGTTATCAGTCCTAATTAATACTTTTGAAAGAAAAACATCTTTATACTACCTAAAATCTGACAAAGTATAACATCTTAAATTTTCTAAGCTATCATAAACACTTTCTCTATAATCTGCCGGGTCTCCTACAAAGTGTTTTGTTGTGGCAAAGACTAAAGTATTAACAACATCTTGAATTTGTAAACCATTTTCATCTACTATGGAAATTCCATTTTGAGTTCTTTTGTATGCATTTGCTAACCAATTTCTATCAGTATGTGTTAAAGTATTATCCCACCAACCTTTTAATTGACCAGTAAAACCTGTAATAATTATATTTGCAATTTGGTGATCAGTTTTATTATTACTTTTGTAAACATTTGAAACCATAAGCATTTCATGTAATTCATTTAAAATTTCATATTGTGACATGCCATCAATATTCCATTCATATAAAGATTCAATATTATAAGAATTTCTAACAGTTAACTCTCTTTCTTCAAATTGTAAATCTGGGGGAGTTGGTCTTGTTGGGTATATATCATGTGATTCTGTAAAAATAAACAACAACAAGAAATCTGTCACAATTAATAAACAAAAAAAACTCACAGTGAATACAGAATGAAAAGATCAAGTCTAGCGTTTGACGCTATCTCCTTAAAACAGATTGCGCCCCTCACACTATTAACTTAGTGGTGCTTTGAGGCTCATGGACGTCTGTCTCCCAGGATAAAATGATCTTCGCACGCAGAAGAAGCACAAGCAATCTCCGTACACAACGAACGTAACAAGTGTCTCTTTCTCTCTCTTTATGCAAATGAGACTCTCAGAATTGTAGGAAATAATTAACTCAAAGCAACTTCTTAAAGCAACTTCAAAAGTTAAAAGTTTTTTAATTGAATGAGGGGACACTCTATTTATAGATAGAGTCACACCTCTTCGGAAAATGTACAAGATGAATAGTCACAACTATTCAGAAAAGACACAAGATGAATAGTCACTACTATTCAGAAAAGACACAACATTTGGGAAAAAATAATGTATTAATAAATACATGAATTGGATGGACTGGGCCTAACCCACATGGGTTTGCTTGGCCCACTTTTAGGAGGCAATTTCTCATTCACTCCTAATCATTTTTCCAACAATCCCCCACATGAATAGAAATTGACAAACACAATGCAAATGACAATACAGACACACAGAGAGAGAAGAAAAGTTACTGCATAAGGAAAGATAGCTTTTGGCTTTGAATCTTCCATAGTGAAAGACTATCGCAGATATACTGGCTAAACAATGGACGCGATGCCTTGAATTGCTCAGCTGTTTGTGTATACCAAGACAATAGAATTCACACAGCTCCTTTTCGAACACAGTTAGTTCTCATTATTGTGCTCATTTTGGCCCTTAACACCTTCCTGGTTTCATGAGTGTTTTAGAGAATTCAGCCTTAAAATTCTCATTGAAGCGGCCACATTTCACACTCACATAGGTGATTTCTTATTAAGAGTATCCTGCTGCTACCCCACTTGGATTTCCAAGGTATGAGAATCATTAAAAGCATAGCTTATCCTAAACTTTTACAGGCATCACTATTTCATCATAGGAATGGATAGGAGATGTTATCTCCATAGTGATACTACCAAGTCCAACACAATTCGGTTGTCCCTTTGAACCTAGATCTTGGGATCTCCAATCAGCTAGGTAGGGTTGCCATTATGGGACTTAAATTATAGGCTTTAAACCCATTCCCCTCGATGAGCAGTTTACACGCTCTCCACTCAAACCTTTGGTTAACGGATCCGCTATATTATCTTTCGACTTTATGTAGTCAATGGAGATAATGCCATTTGAGAGCAACTGCCTTACGGTATTGTGTCTTCGACGAATATGTCGAGACTTACCGTTATACATATAACTTCTGTGCCCTACCAATCGCTGATTGGCTATTACAATGTATACAGATAGGTGGCACAGGTTTCGTCCACATTGGCATATCCTCCAGGAAATGACGAAGCCACTCTGCTTCTTCTCCTGCTTTATCCAGAGCGATAAATTCTGATTCCATTGTAGACCTTGCAATGCATGTTTGTTTAAAAGATTTCCAAGATGCAGCTGCACCACCAAGCGTAAAGACATATCCACTCGTGGATTTTGTGTCATTTGTATTAGATATCCAGTTTGCATCACTGTACCCTTCTAGTACAGCTGGATATCTTGTGTAGTGCACACCATAGTTTAGGGTGTATTTCAAATACCTTAAAACCCTAACTATTGCCTTCCAGTGGTCTTCCCCTGGGTTACTCGTGTATCTACTCAGCTTGCTGACAGAATACACTATGTCCTGGGTTACTCGTGTATCTACTCTGCTTGCTAACAGAATACGCTATATCTGGTCTTATGCAGTTCATTATATACATAAGACTGCCAATTATCTGAGAATACTCTAATTGAGATATGTCATTCCCTTTATTTTTAGTTAGATGTAAATTTACATCAACAGGTGTTTTCACTGGACTGTCATCATATCTCCCAAATTTCTCAAGTACCTTCTTAATGTAGTGTGATTGAGATAAGACAAGTCCATCAGATGTTCTAGTAATCTTAATTCCTAGTATCACATCTACAACACCTAAATCTTTCATGTCGAACTTACTATTCAACATCCTTTTGGTAGCTTTAATGATATCATTATTGCTACCCATAATGAGCATATCATCAACATAGAGACATACAATGACATAGCCACTTGTGGTATTTTTAACATACACACACTTGTCGCATTCATTGATTCTAAACCCATTTGACATCATTGCATTGTCAAATTTCTCATGCCATTGCTTTGGAGCTTGCTTTAATCCATACAAAGATTTCACAAGTCTACACACTTTCTTTTCTTTTCCAGGAACAATAAAACGGCAATCTGTCTTAAGATTGTTGGGTATATATCATGTGATTCTGTAAAAATAAACAACAACAAGAAATCTGTCACAATTAATAAACAAAAAAAACTCACAGTGAATACAGAATGAAAAGATCAAGTCTAGTGTTTGACGCTATCTCCTTAAAACAGATTGTGCCCCTCACACTATTAACTTAGTGGTGCTTTGAGACTCATGAACGTCTGTCTCCCAGGATAAAATGATCTTCGCACGCAGAAGAAGTACAAGCAATCTCCGTGCACAACGAACGTAACAAGTGTCTCTTTCTCTCTCTTTATGCAAATGAGACTCTCAGAATTGTAGGAAATAACGAACTCAAAGCAACTTCTTAAAGCAACTTCAAAAGTTAAAAGTTTTTTAATTGAATGAGGGGACACTCTATTTATAGATAGAGTCACACCTCTTCGGAAAAGGTACAAGATGAATAGTCACAACTATTCAGAAAAGACACAAGATGAATAGTCACTACTATTCAGAAAAGACATAACATTTGGGAAAAAATAATATATTAATAAATACATGAATTGGATGGACTGGGCCTAACCCACATGGGTTTGCTTGGCCCACTTTTAGGAGGCAATTTCTCATTCACTCCTAACCATTTTTCCAACAGGTCTAGGATAAAAATTTCTTGTAATTGAAACATTTCCAGGGTATCTTGTTCTTGCAATATGACTTCTTAAAGGCTTGGTGTGAAAATCTCTTTCATTTGCAATTCTATTAATATTTAAATCTTTAAATTGATCTTGTAGATTTTCAATGTATTCTTCAATTTTTAGCTTATCTTGTTTTATTTTATCTATGGTATTAATTCTTTTGAATTGATTAGTTTGTTCCTTAGTTTGTGAGGAGGAAGCAATATTTGTTATATCTAAAGTTTGGAGTCTTTTAGAGATTTCTCCTAATAAATCAGTATTATCTTTTTTAAAAGAAACACGTAATTTTGGGGGTATTTCATGTGGTGTGAACAAAGGTTTTTCAATATCTAATTTTGTAGTTTGTTTTATGGGATCAATTTTGTTTTCTATTCTGTCAAGTTCGGTACCTATGATTTTTAGATATGTATTTGAGTAATTGTTTTGTTCAATAATTTTTTCAAAGTTTTTGGTTTCATCACTTAAACTTACATTTTTCATGGGGGAGGCAAGTAGTTGTTGGTTTCTATGATTTATGATTATGGACTCATATGGGGGAAATTCTTCATGTACAATTTCTTTACTTTCAACTTTTAACCAATTTTTTGTAATTCTATTGATAGTTTGTATTTGTTTTTTAGCTAAGTCAATATTGTCGGTAACTTGTTGGTTCGTATTGTTTGCATTCAATGGTCTAGTGTTATGATTCATATGCCTAGTGGTAGGAATTTCATGTGCATGGGTTATAGTCAATGATGGAGTGTTAGAAATTTCATGTGCATGGTTTGTAGTCATAGCTTTTGTGATAATAGTATTTGGACTAGCTTTTGTATTGTAGTCAATAGTCTATGTGTAGCTTCCTTTTGTAGCAAAAAATTTGTGTTTCTATCGGCTAAAATTTTTGGCTTATAATACTTATCAAACCATTCAAAGAAGTTGACTTCAGTTTGTACATCATTCATAAAATCATAATATTACTTTCTTATATGAGCTTGTAAAAATTCTGAAAAAGTTGCAAAAAATTATTTTATTCTATTTTCATATTTTAGGGCGATAAAATCTTTTCTTAATCTTTCTTTGTTTAATTCAAAAGGTTTTGTAATCATATTAATTTGTGGATCATACATATGAGGAGGGAAATATCCCATGTCTGAATTTGTTGCGGAATTAGGCTTTTTTTGGAGGAATTTGTGAGGATGAGGGAATTTGAGAAGACGTAGAATAAAAAGTGGGGGGAACTTGTAAAGATGTGAAGTAAAAAGGGTATTTATTACGTTACCTTTGATTATTCCATCTAAATTTGGGTTAGTATAATTTGAGTTAGTACTTGGTTTCCTATAATTGTTTAGATCTAGTTTTTGTGATCTATCTTCTTCTTCAATAAATCTTAGATTATTTAATCTATCTATACTATGTCTTAAATCATCATCTATTCTTGAATTTTCTGGCAATTTGAGTCTATTAAAATCACATTTTGGTTGTGACACTATTTTTTCTTTGTGAGGGTTACTATATCTAGAGGAGTAAAAACTTGTGGATTTTCTAAAAGGCTAGAAATTTATGTTAACAGAACTATCTGGTTGCTAATCTATGTAATCTATGTCATCTTCTAAAGTATTTTGAACAAGAGTTGATTGGGTAACATTTCTTAGTAGCAATTGATTGGATAACTTTACATCATTCCAATTAATTTGTGTGGGGACTCTAGTATGGGAATCACTTGTACTAACTTATAATAATAAAGTCTTGTCTTTTGGACTTTCCATCAAAGCTTGAGGTTGTAAAGTAGTTTTCATCAATTTATAGTAAATTCTATAAACAATTACTGAAGGTTGTGCACCTTCTAACATATTATAAGCTACAAATAAAATAAACTAATAAATAAATAAAATTTACAATAATTTTAGGGAGATGATATTTTTCATAACTATTGACATCACAAGTTATAGTTGATGTATAAAAAAATTAATGTTAATAATAAATCTGATTAAAAATAATATTACTCTAATTAATATATCAATAATTATAAATAAATAAATAAAAACTTGTTATAAATGTGTTGTGCCTAGTGCCTACGTTACTCTACAATTTTACAATCTATCCAAAGAAACTAAGGATATTTATTCATAAAAGTGACACCATCTGAAAGTTTTACAATAATATAATGCGGTAAAAATGAATTGTCAGAGCATTCTCATCCCACTAAGTATACCAGTTTTTTAGCAAAAAATAAAGAGCACTCTTCACCAAATGTGCTAAAATAACACCCACATTCGGTCATGTGTTATTGCTCAAATTTTTACAAGAGGCTACAGAAGATACCGACTACTGTTGGTTGTGTAAATTTATTTTCTCTCATTTTTTTATTCGTTCTCTCTCCCTCACAACTCCGGCAAGCGGCAACCTTGTGCTCCCGCAGTCAGCTTCGTCGGCGTTTCTTCTTGTTCAAGTCTTGGTCGTCGCTCTCCTCCATCGTCTTCTCTAAGAAGTCCATGGGTTTGGGTTTGGGTTTTGTGGCGGCTGTCTTGGTTTTGAAGATGGGTTTGGGTTTGGGTTTTGTGGCGGCTGGGGCGGCGAAGGAGCTAGTGGTGGTGGTTTTGTGGCGGCTGGGTTTTGGTGATGGTTTGTGGGTTTGGCCGTGGGTTTGTGGGTTGTGGCCGTGGGTGATGGGTGGTTTGGGTCTGCAGTGGGTTTCGGGTTTGATGTTGGGTTTGGATTGTGGTGGTTTCAGTGGCGGTAGCTTTGATTTTGTGGTGTTTTTAGTGGAGGGTTTGATTTTGTCTGCGGTGGTTCAATTCACTGTATGTGGTTGGGATGTTTGGTTTTGTTTTGCCGCGTGAAGTATGGTGGGAAAGTGGAAAAAAAAAAAAACTAATTGTTTTATAATATTTTAATAGGGTATAGTGTAAAATAAATGAGTGGGATGTGAGGTATGTTATAAATGTTGAGAGGTAAAATAAATAAAATGTTTTGAAGAGATAAAGTAGTTAAAAAATAAAAAACCGAATGTGAATGTTCTTACGGACCAATAAAACATATTTGAAAGTCCCAATAGAAATAGCGACACATGGCAGTTGATTTTACTCAAACCTGTCTTAATTTGCTGTATGGATTGGACCCTACAATCTGTCAATGCTGATATTTGTAGCCTTGTCCTGCGTGTGAAGAGCAGTATGGTGATGCTTTTGGCAAAGTGGGGTATCGTTTGCATTCCAGCTGTTTGTAAGTAGTCGGTAGAAAAAGGACAAAGGGTATGTCTCTTGGAGTAGGCCCTTGGTTGGAAACTTGTATATTATATTCCTTTCTTATTCCGGTACAGTGCTTATGATACATTAATCTACTACATTTATAGTTTCTGAATATTTTTACAAAACTTTTATTGAAAGATCCCGTGTATATAAGTTTGATGTGACTTGAGAGTGTTGATTTTGCACATTTTTCTCTTTATTAAAAACTTGAGAAAGTAAGATAAAAAAAAAAAAACTTGAGAAAGTAGTGGCGTGGGGTCTTGGATTTCAAACCACAACCAAATTCTATTACACTAGAGCCATTAAGCCATCGGCTTATGCCATGTAATTTCTTTATTAACTATTATATTTATGGTTCAATTATCATTTTGATCTTCAATCTATAGTTTTTGTATTAAAATGGGCGTCAAGATTTTATCCTAAAGAAGTCTCCCGTATGGTTGTTACACCATGTAAATGATGGACCCGTAAAGCCCAAGTCCACGAATCCGCAGTCATCAACCACTTGGCGGAAATGAGACATCTGATTTTCTGGCCGTGGTCTCTTGCCCCACTTCTCACTACTACTCAGCAGCTCATTAAAATCACCTGCACATAACCATGGCAAAGAGTGGTGAGTGCGTAAAGTTCTTAAAATACTCCAAGCTGTTGATTTGCCTTCCACCGTTGGGGAGCCGTAAAATCCCGTAAAACGCCAAGCATTGTTACTCTGATAATCCAAAACTGCGTCAATGTGAAGCTGGGAATAAGAAGAAATAGACACCCCTATGCACCCACTCCAGAACATAACCAATCCGCCACTTTGCCCCCTACTCGGCACCACAAATTTGCCTCCAAACCTCCAACGACACCGCAGCACCTCCAACCTATTTTCATCTAGTTTTGTCTCGGATAAAAACAAAACTAGAGGGTCCTTTTTCCTCACCATTATGGTGAGTTCATGAACTGTCTGTGGGTTCCCAAGCCCACGACAGTTCCATTCAATATAACTCATGGTGACCGGTGGGGTTGCGAGGCAACCTCCGCCGATAGTTTCATAGTGTCACTGAGAGTAGTGTCGTCTGCAACTCTATGCTTCTTCGAATCTCTGTCAACCTCCATATCAGTGGTGAGGGGGTGGGCTCTTTTTGAACTGATTATTGTTGGACTTTCCTTTGACGGGCTTATTGGGCTCTTTGGCACTCGGTTAACACGTTTCCATGAGTTGCCATTTAACTTCTTTGTCTTTTCTACTTGGGTCGAGCCCAGAGGAGATACCACAGCAGAAGGCCCATTTGTAACGTGTTCGGCCTGCCCAGGTGGCATTAAATTTGAATTCAAATTCAAAGATTGAGCTTGAGCTAGCATCTGCTCATTGACCCGAAATATCCTCTGAGATAAACCCAAATCTCGGTCAATTTCCTCCATTTGCTGCGTGAAAATCAGCGTATCTGAAGCCCCCTTCCATGCATGCTTGATTGACGTACTTCCCAAACTTGGATTCGTCTCCTTCAATCTCGTCACCCCTGTAACGCCTGTTCAGCCGCCGTGGTCTGCTGTCTTTTCATGGATGGAGAACCACCCATATTAGAACTGCGGAACTTGGAACGAAAATCACCACGCAGCCATGGCCCATACTGCTGGGATTCAGGAGGCAAAGTCCCTCTGCTTTGTAACCATATGACACAATCCCTATCACCATGGGTGACCCGACCACACCAATAGCAAAAATTGGGGAGTCGTTCAAACTTGAAAGACACCCATTGCTCCCGTGTTCCTCCTAACCACACCTTTCGTCCCCGGCAGAGAGGTTGATCTATATCAAGGGTGATGCGAGCACGCATAAAATTACCCCGATGACTCCCCTCATCAGAATCCTCCACGAAGTCAACCTGGCCTAAAGTACCTGCAATTTTCTCACACACAGCAACCGTCATATGCCTGGGTGGCAGATCATGGATCTGGACCCAGAAATCACAAGAATTGAAAACCACATTAGAGAAAGAGCAGTCATCATCAAGTCGCTTGAGAAGGATTAGGAACTTATCAAAGGACCAAGGTCCATTTGCCAGTACCCATTCCATCTCCACCGTATTCTCGAAAAAGAACATCACCCTGTTATCACCCATGTTTCGTCCTTTCAACCCACACACCGCCCTCCAGATTGGTTTTAGTGTGCGCATCACTGCATCAATATTGATGACTCGTGTAGTACAAAACTTGGCAGCCAGCATACCCCCCGTGGCCCCCTGTTCGTCACTTAGATCAACTCGAACTTCCTCCTTGGCCAACATACCACCCACCCCCTGTTCGTAAAGATCTTCCTCCTTAGAGAAGAGGTCCCAGAGGCATGTTATTTCATCCATATCAAAGGAGGATCAAGAGCAGAAACCACAAAAACACAGAATACTCCTACCGTGAAGGGACACGGAGGAACAAGGCAGGATAGAAAGGAGTTCCACCTAACGGCTAGGGTTTAGAGGAGGCTAAACCCTAGGAGGGGAAAAAAGTTGTACTTTCCTATAATTGTTTATATTTTGTGAACTATCTTCTTCTTCAATAAATCTTAGATTATTTAATCTATCTATACTATGTCTTAAATCATCATCTATTCTTGAATTTTCTGGCAATTTGAGTCTATTAAAATCACATTTTGCTAGTGACACTATTTTTTCTTTGTGAGGGTTACTCTATCTAGAGGAGTAAGAACTTGCGAATTTTCTAAAAAGTTAAAAATTTATACTAACAGAACCATCTGGTTACTGATCTATGTAATCTATGTCATCTTCTAAAGTATTTTGAACAGTAGTTAGTTGGATAACATTTCTTAGTAGCCATTGATTGGATAACTTTACTCATTTCAATTAATTTGTGTGGGGCCTCTAGTATGAGAATCACATGTAATAGCTTGTAATAATAAAGTCTTGCCTTTTAGACTTTCCATCAAAGCTTGAGATTCTAAAATAGTTTTCATCAATTTGTAGTAAATTTTATAAACAATTATTAAAGGTTATGCACTTTCTAACATATTATAAGTTGCAAATAAAATTAAACTAATAATAATAAAATTTACAATAATTTTAGGGAGATGATATTTTTCATAACTATTGACATCACAAGTTATAGTTGATGTATAAAAAAATTAATGTTAATAATAAATCTGATTAAAAATAATATTACTCTAACTAATATATCAATAATTATAAATAAATAAATAAAAACTTGTTATAAATGTGTTGTGCCTAGTGCCTACGTTACTCTACAATTTTACAATTTATCCAAAGAAACTAAGGATATTTATTCATAGAAGTGACACCATCTGAAAGTTTTTATGAATGCGGTAAAAATGAATTGTTACGGACCAATAAAACATATTCGAAAGTCCCAATAGAAATAGTGACACATGGCAGTTGATTTTACCCAACCCTGTCTTAATTTGCTATATGGATTGGATCCTACAATCTGTCAATGCTGATATTTGCAGCCTTGTCCTGCGTGTGAAGAGCAGTATGGTGATGCTTTTGGCAAAGTGGGGTATCGTTTGCATTCCAGCTGTTTGTAAGTAGTCGGTAGAAAAAGGACAAAGGGTATGTCTCTTGGAGTAGGCCCTTGGTTGGAAACTTGTATATTATATTCCTTTCTTATTCCGGTACAGTGCTTATGATACATTAATCTACTACATTTATAGTTTCTGAATATTTTTACAAAACTTTTATTGAAAGATCCCGTGTATATAAGTTTGATGTGACTTGAGAGTGTTGATTTTGCACATTTTTCTCTTTATTAAAAACTTGAGAAAGTAAGATAAAAAAAAAAAAACTTGAGAAAGTAGTGGCGTGGGGTCTTGGATTTCAAACCACAACCAAATTCTATTACACTAGAGCCATTAAGCCATCGGCTTATGCCATGTAATTTCTTTATTAACTATTATATTTATGGTTCAATTATCATTTTGATCTTCAATCTATAGTTTTTGTATTAAAATGGGCGTCAAGATTTTATCCTAAAGAAGTCTTTGGTCTTAATACTGAATTTAATTTTCCTGAATACACACAATGAGTTAGCATTCCCACTAAAAACTCATCGCTCTCATGGATTGAATTTAAAACCTCCTTTTAGAAAAGGGGTTGAGATACTACCTGAACTACAATAATCATATTCAACTTAATACTGAATTTAATAATTAAATTGATCAAGAGTTCAAATTTTTTAGGATTTTCTACTCAAACCCCTAAGATTTAAAATTCTTTGTAATAAAATTTCCTTAGAAGGTCTATGCAGTGAAGACTTTAATGCTTCTATTTTTTTTAATAGTTACGATAGTATTTGAACTTATAACGTCCGCTTCATGATGATTGTTATTACCAACATGCCAAGACACTAAGCAGGATTCTAACGCATGTCCCTTGCTCAACGACAAGAGGCTTTACCAGTTGAGCTAATTAGAACCAAAAAAAACCTTAATGCTATGTGCAAGTTTCATAAAACTTGTTAGTTTTGGTAGTGCAACTCGGACGTATATTTTATAAATTCTTTTTCTTTTGATAGCTAACAAAGTCGTTGAAAGCTACTTCCCCACTGGTCGACAAAGATAAATCACTGTCAACTTCACTTTGCCAAGAGTAAAGAATTAAAGGGAAAATGCCACTAAGTTTAGGGAATCCAAAGTTTATGATTTGGTTTGCTAAAAAGATGCACTATTGTTGGACCATTCGATTGAAGGACAATAATAGAGTAGACAAACTGACTCAGCATTCCCCCTCATTAAGCCTTTATCTCCTATCCATGCATTGAACGTCAGGGAAAATGCCACTAAGTTTAGGGAATCCAAAGTTTATGATTTGGTTTGCTAAAAGATGCACTATTGTTGGACCATTCGATTGAAGGACAATAATAGAGTAGACAAACTGACTCAGCATTCCCCCTCATTAAGCCTTTATCTCCTATCCATGCATTGAACGTCAATCCCCCTTTTAATTTAATGGTTTGATGCTTCCCTCTTTCTCCCTCATCAAAACCAATCAATTCTTCTAGGGATAGGATCCTCTCCCATGGCCTCCTTACACTTGTTTTTTAAATTATCTAAAAGTCATCTTTACACTTGTTTTTTAAATTTTAAAAAAATTTGATCAAAAATCATATTTTGTAAAGACAACTTTTACGTCTGATTTCAAAAAAAATTATCTGAAAGTCGTCTTTTATAAAGACAACTTTCACGTGTTTTTTAAATTTAAGAAAAATTTGAACAAAAACGATTTTAAATCAGAAGTCGTCTTTCTGAATTCTGAAAGACGATTTTCATGGGAAATTGAATCAGTCTATTTTTCAAATAAACTTCAGAAGAGTCATGTTTGACCCAAAAACATATAAAAAAAAAAAAAAACATTTTTTAGCAAGTTTGGCCTTGAAAGAACCCGTGTATATAAGTTTGATGTGACTTGAGAGTGTTGATTTTGCACATTTTTCTCTTTATTAAAAACTTGAGAAAGTAGTGGCGCGAGGTTTTGGATTTCAAACCACGACCAAATTCTATTACACTAGAGCCATTAAGCCGTTAGCTTATGCCATGTAATTTCTTTATTAACTATTATATTTATGGTTCAATTATCATTTTGATCTTCAATCTATAGTCTTTGTATTAAAATGGGCGTCAACCTTTTATCCTTGTATCGAAATGATATTTGTTGTTAAGTGATATATGGAAAATGCTAACGTGGCTAACAGTTTTGGTTCCTAATCTAATTTGTATAAGGAAGATTGAACTCCCGTAGAGACATGGGTCAATTGCGAGAGGGGATATCACGGGAAATTCTTTGGTCTTGTAGGATGTAAGATAGATGTAATTTGTAGCAGATGCGTGTCAATGGGAATAAGATATATGCCATTTGAGATAATAGTATCCCAAATGACATACATCTTACCACAAATGACACTCATTTTACCAAACCCACCACAAGACGAATTGATCAAATGCCTAATAGATATCGAAAATAAGTTTATGAGAATGTGGAAAAAAAATTATATTACAAATTATAACCTTTAATTTTGGTCAAATTACTTTTGACTCAAACACAAATTTATACAAATTTACAATGCACACTTAATATACACTTTCAAATAATCTAGAAAAGATAAAAAATTTAGACATACACATTAAAAATCTACGGATATGATTTACCTTCATTCCCAAAACGTGATTTTTGAAGGTAAATTTTTTTGCAAACAATGTTTTTTTTCTTCTTACCTAATACAAAATTTGGATTTTACATTTTTAAAATGTACTTTTTGACCTCCTAATGGGATTCCAAATAGGTACTAGATCTTGCGTTTTTATTAGGCAGTCGTGTGGGGCCATAAAGGCTATCACAGCAGGAAAGTTTTTTTTTCTTTCTTTTCTTTTTTTTTTCCTTCTTTTTTTCCTAAAGAAGTCTTTGGTCTCTAGTTTCATACTGCCCTTTCCATAAGTATCTATCAGTAATATGGGAGGATATTCCTGGAATAGTGACTTTGTTGGTAAAAAAATACTGTTGTAATTTGATCAATAAACCTTAGGACCTATCTTCAGCAAGTTGAAAAATCTTATCATTGAGTTCTTGTGGTAATCTAAGAATTTTTGTTTCTACACTTTTTTCTTTATCTGGTGGGGATAAAGACTGGCTGTCAAGAGACAAGCTTTTCAACTCACACTGCTCACCTTTGTCTTTTACCAGTGGGGTAAAAGCATCTCGGCCCAATGGGAGCATCTCTAATAAATTTGCAATTTGAGAAGAATAGTTAGACTTACTACTGCTAAGGTCTTGAGAGGTAGCTTGGACTTCTGTAAAAAAGGGAAATTTGCTGTTGTCTATGGAATTATTATTGAGCTGACTAAAATAATATGTTAAGGCATTAACGCTGTCTAGGAATTTCTTTCCATCATAACGAGTGTTCCAGAGAACATCTAAAAGACACTACTGTTCCTCGTTGATAGAGCTGGCTAAATTATTCAATACTCTGAATTTAAAATTTGTTCCTTTGGGATAAAGAGGGAGACTGTATCTTCTGAATTCTATCTTCTTCATCCTGAAAAGTATAATTTGTTAGTGCATTTTATGTTATAAAACACTTAAAAAACTTGGAAAGAGTACTAAGTAATAACTTTAAATTTTGTTGAAAAGAGGGCGTAATTTGCAAAGTTTATTGAGGTATTTTAGAAATTAAATTTATTTCTTTTGAAAATGAAATTTCTTTTAACAAATTTATATCTCTTGTCATAGGTGGCATAACAAAAGGAAAAGTAATTCCTTGATCCAAAATTTCTGTAGTGAGACCCTTTTCTAAAATTTCTCTGATAGGATATAGAAAGGCTATAAAAGGGTTCTCTAATATTACTTTGTTAGTTATATTCTTTACTAAGACAAAAGTTGTTTGAATATAAATAACATCCCTACAATACATGTGCATTTGGTAATCTAAATTCTATATTTAAACTTTTTCTGCTAGCTTGAGATAGTCCTTTAGTGGTTTTTTCATAATATTTTGCTGGAATTAATTCTTCTTAAATACAATTTGAATCAACTCCTGAGTCTAACAAAGCAACAATAGTAAAATAATATTCTTTGTTTACTATAATTTGAATTTCAGTATACTATTTTTGAAATAATACTCTATCTATTAAATTTATGAAAAGGTCAGTAGAATTTGATTTAGTTGGGAATTCTATTTCATCATCTTCTTGTAATTTGTCTATTTCATTGTCTCTTTGTAATTTGTCTTCTAATTCTGAAATAATGGGAGTTTGTCTTATATAATTATTTTCTAATTTTAAAGCTAATAGTTCTTGGGTAAATTGTTCATGAGCAATTTGAGAACCAGTCCTAATTTCTTAAATTTCTTGTTTTATGGAATTTATCTTTAGTTGAAGATCTTGAATTGTAGTTTGAGCTTTCTGTGTTCTAAACATGTCTGAAATATTAGTATAATTATATTTTGTTTTATCTGTTTCTTGCTAATGGGGTAATTTGATGATCTGTTTGGGAAATTTTCTTTAAATACTCAAATTTTATTTCTGGACCTCTATTTTGTCAATTAATTCGAAAATAATTTGTTCTGATTTTGTTAAGACATTTATAGTTTTCTTGCATGAACAGAAATCTTTGTTATCACAGTGACATAATTCTATCCCTTCTTCGCTGGAATTTTCTAAATAGGAACTATCGATCAGAAGAGTTTTCGATTTGAAAAATTTCATTATCTGAGGCATTATCTTCTAAAAAGTCATTTGAGTCATTTTCTGAGTCAATTTGTAAAATTTGTAAAAACTTGTTTTTTAATTGTTCTGTATTGTATTTATTAATATCTATTTTATTTATTTCTTTCTTAACTTTGCAATTCTTTTGAAAAATGTCCAGTTTTCCCACATCTATAACAAACAGGATTTTTATCTTTTTGTTTTCTAAAATTTTTAGTTTGTGGCTTAAAATTAGAGTTTTTGTAGTTTTTGTTATTATAAAATTTGTAGGGTTTATTTCTTTTATTACTATTGTAATTTTTATAATTATTTTTATAAGTCTTTTGTTGTTTTCTTCTTTGTCTAGATGGGGAAATAGTTTTTAATGGTGAATAACCAAATTGTTCACAAAAATTTCCTAATTCTAATTTAGCATATTTTTTTCTTTTTCTAGTTGGTGAGTCATTCTTAAATCATTGCATAAATTTAATCCTACCTTTTGAATTGTGCAAATAATTTCGCCATAAGTAGTTTGTGCATAATCTGTGTGACCTTTTTCAAATAATTTTTCTCTAACTTTGTAAGCAAAATAATGAGGTAATCTACTTATAAATTTTTCTTTCCAAAAGGTTTCAGCATTATCAATCCTAATTAATACTTTTGAAAGGAAAACATCTTTATATCACTTGAAATCTGACAAAGTATAACATCTTAAATTTTCTAAGCTATCATAAGAACTTTCTCTATAATCTGTCGGGTCTCCTACAAAGTGTTTTGTTATGGCAAAGACTAAAGTATTAACATCATCTTGAATTTGTAAACCATTTTCATCTACTATGGAAATTCCATTTTGAGTTCTTTTGTATGCATTTGCTAACCAATTTCTATCAGTATCTATTAAAGTATTATCCCACCAACCTTTTAATTGACCAGTAAAACCTATAATAATTATATTTGCAATTTGGTGATCAGTTTTATTATTACTTTTGTAAACATTTGAAACCATAAGCATTTCACGTAATTCATTTAAAATTTCATATTGTGACATACCATCAATATTCCATTCATATAAAGATTTAGCATTATAAGAATTTCTAACAGTTAACTCTCTTTCTTCAAATTGTAAATCTGGGGGAGTTGGTCTAGGATAAAAATTTCTTGTAATTGAAACATTTCCAGGGTATCTTGTTCTTGCAATACGACTTCTTAAAGGCTTGGCGTGAAAATCTCTTTCATTTGCAATTTTATTAATATTTAAATCTTTAAATTGATCTTGTAGATTTTCAATGTATTCTTCAATTTTTGGCTTATCTTGTTTTATTTTATCTATGGTATTAATTCTTTTGAATTGATTAGTTTGTTCCTTAGTTTGTGAGGAGGAAGCAATATTCGTTATATCTAAATTTTGGAGTCTTTTAGAGATTTCTTCTAATAAATCAGTATTATCTTTTTTTAAATAAACATGTAATTTTGGGGCGTATTTCATGTGGTGTGAACAAAGGTTTTTCAATATCTAATTTTTTCGTCAGTTTTATGGGATCAATTTTGTTTTCTATTTTGTCAAGTTTGGTACCTATGATTTTTAGATATGTATTTGAGTAATTGTTTTGTTCAATAATTTTTTCAAAGTTTTTGGTTTCATCACTTAAACTTACATTTTTCATGGGGGAGGCAAGTAGTTGTTGGTTTCTATGATTTATGATTATGGACTCATATGGGGGAAATTTTTCATGTACAATTTCTTTGCTTTCAACTTTTAACAAATTTTTATGTGGGTCCCATGCAGAATTTGAAAACAGCTGATGGGCTGTTTTTGGATTCAGACTCTAACTCAAATCCGGACTGAACTCACATTTTATTACCATTACTAGGCCCCACAATTGGCTGCCTTCTCCCCTATTCTCTCTCTCTTTTCCATTATTCCAAGTTCCAGACTCTTCTCTCTCTCTCTCTCTCTCTCTCTCTCTCGGCCATTACAGAGGGCTTTGCAAATAAAATGCCCCAGCTTCAACTACTAATTTTGCATCTCCCTCCACAATAATTTGCTCCATACCTATATTCTTAGCCAACTGTAGTGCCCACAAGAAAGCAGAGGCCTAAAAAAATAAAATGCATCAGATTTTACTCTCCAATTACCAAAAGAGAAATTACCCAAATGTAAACCCATAACAGTTTAGAAAAGAAAAGAAAATTAAAGCATGATCAGAATACCAATAGCATGGTCAGATCTTGAAAAGAAAATAAAATTAAAGCATAAACCTTGAAATAGAGAACAATGGGGGTTGTGCCGGTATAGTGGGGGTTGTTTCTTGCCCAATAATAGTGGGGGTTTTTGTAGAGTCTGAGTTGGGTTGCGCTGTTGGTACATCAGACAAAGGAGTGAAGTTGGGTAGAGGGAGGGTTTTTGAGTCTCCTCTAGTTGCACCGTTGGCCACCAAGAGTAAGAGGGCGTCTTTGGGCTCTGAGTGCAGTGCCACAGAGTTGCGCCTTTGGGTTGAGCCGTACTGCCTCCTCTATCTGCGTCGGCCAAAGGGGTGAAGAGGGAGAGGGATGGTTTGTGTTCGTCAGATGAAGAGGGAGAGGTAGAGCAACTACTTTGTGTTATTTCGTTTTCTGTTTAGTATATAAGATGTGTGCAAATCCTCTACAATTATTATAGGTGCAATCAAGTTAAAAAACCAAAACTATGTACCAAACATAATTTTTTTTTTTTTAAATTGTGATTTCAGTTGTGAAACCAAAACTATGTACCAAACAGAATTTTTTTTACAATCTTGAATTCAAATCAGGATTAAAGTTCCAACTTGAATACTAAAAAAAGTCACGAAACCAAAACAGAAAACGAAAACACATACTAAACAGGCCTTTAGGTTTCAACTTTTAAAATCCTAATTTAATTAAGGAAATAAAAATTTTGATATGATTCAATATACCGTTTCAAAATTCAATATATATATATATATATATCAATGTATAATATTATAATATGATAGTATTCACGATGACATTCCACTATATATTCGTTATTTAAGCAGGTAAGGAACTAATGTATTAGTTATAAAATCAACTAAAGAACAGGGAAAAAAAAATCCTCTCAAAAAATTAAAAGACATTTAAAAAAGTAAAAAGTGAAAAGAATGGGGAGACCATCCACGTGGTTGGAGAAGAATTAAAGGAGGTGGGTAGTTGGCTGACACTTAAAGATGAAAAATATTAAGTCGTGTCCTGTAAGGCTGTAAAGAAGAAGAAAAGGCAGAAGAAAGTGGAAAGAAGGAGAAAGAAGCAAGAGCAATGACGAAAATCCAAACCAGAGAGGCCTAGACGAAGAGACAACAAAGAAAGAACAGGGAAATTCTTGCAAAATACTGAGAATTTGAGAGGATATATGCCAAGGTAATGTATTTTTTTCAAAATTGATCACAAGTTTGCATTCATTGTTTGCATTCAATGGTCATATGCCTAGTGTTATGATTCATATGCCTAGTGATAGGAATTTCATATGCATGGGTTGTAATCAATGTAGTCAATGATAGAGTGTTAGAAATTTCATGTGCATGGTTTGTAGTCATAGCTTTTGTGATAATAGAATTTGGACTAGCTTTTGTATTTGTAGTCAATGGTCTATGTGTAGCTTCCTTTTGTAGCAAAAAAATTGTGTTTCTACCGGCTAATTTTTTTTGCTTATAATACTTATCAAACCATTCAAAGAAGTTGACTTCAATTTATATATCATTCATAAAATCATAATATTTCTTTCTTATATGAGCTTGTAAAAATTCTGAAAAAATTACAAAAAATTCTTTTCTTCTATTTTCATATTTTGGGGACATAAAATCTTTTCTTAATCTTTCTTTGTTTAATTCAAAAGGTTTTGTAATCATATTAATTTGTGGATCATACATATGAGGAGAGAAATATCCCATGTCAGAATTTGTTGGGGAATTAGGCTTTTTTGGAGGAATTTGTGAGGATGAGGGAATTTGAGAAGAAATAGAGTAAAAAGTGGGGGGAATTTGTAAAGATGTGGAGTAAAAATGGGTATTTATTACGTTACCTTTGATTATACCATCTAAATTTGGGTGAGTATAATTTGAGTTAGTACTTGGTTTCCTATAATTGTTTAGATCTAGTTTTTGTGAACTATCTTCTTCTTCAATAAATCTTAGATTATTTAATCTATCTATACTATGTCTTAAATCATCATCTATTCTTGAATTTTCTGGCAATTTGAGTCTATTAAAATCACATTTTGCTAGTGACACTATTTTTTCTTTGTGAGGGTTACTCTATCTAGAGGAGTAAGAACTTGCGAATTTTCCAAAAAGTTAAAAATTTATACTAACAGAACTATCTGGTTACTGATCTATGTAATCTATGTCATCTTCTAAAGTATTTTGAACAGTAGTTAGTTGGATAACATTTCTTAGTAGCCATTGATTGGATAACTTTACTCATTTCAATTAATTTGTGTGGGGCCTCTAGTATGAGAATCACATGTAATAGCTTGTAATAATAAAGTCTTGCCTTTTAGACTTTCCATCAAAGCTTGAGATTCTAAAATAGTTTTCATCAATTTGTAGTAAATTTTATAAACAATTATTAAAGGTTATGCACTTTCTAACATATTATAAGTTGCAAATAAAATTAAACTAATAATAATAAAATTTACAATAATTTTAGGGAGATGATATTTTTCATAACTATTGACATCACAAGTTATAGTTGATGTATAAAAAAATTAATGTTAATAATAAATCTGATTAAAAATAATATTACTCTAACTAATATATCAATAATTATAAATAAATAAATAAAAACTATGTTATAAATGTGTTGTGCCTAGTGCCTACGTTACTCTACAATTTTACAATTTATCCAAAGAAACTAAAGGATATTTATTCATAGAAGTGACACCATCTGAAAGTTTTTATGAATGTAAAAATGTTCTTACGGACCAATAAAACATATTTGAAAGTCCCAATAGAAATAGCGACACATGGCAGTTGATTTTACTCAACCCTGTCTTAATTTGCTATATGGATTGGATCCTACAATCTGTCAATGCTGATATTTGCAGCCTTGTCCTGCGTGTGAAGAGCAGTATGGTGATGCTTTTGGCAAAGTGGGGTATCGTTTGCATTCCAGCTGTTTGTAAGTAGTCGGTAGAAAAAGGACAAAGGGTATGTCTCTTGGAGTAGGCCCTTGGTTGGAAACTTGTATATTATATTCCTTTCTTATTCCGGTACAGTGCTTAGAGCAACTCCAAGAGGGCTCTGTATTTCCACAAATACAGAGCCAAACCCAAAAAATCAGCTCCAACCCACTCTTCATCCGCCTCTGTATTCCCCTATATAGCTACAGTAACTTTTCATTTTTGAAGCGGCACTGTTCATTCTTCAGTTAATTTTTTATTATTTTTCTAACCGGCTATATAAGCCTTTTTTACTTCTTTTTATTTCATTTCTCCGGATTTTTTCTCTCTCCTCACCTCCGTTCTCTCCGCTGGAAAAATATGTCCGTTGAAATTTTTTTCTAACCGTTGGAAAAATGTCCGTTGGGAAGTTTTTTTCTTTCTCCTCCATTTTGTTCTCTTCTTTTTCCTGTGCTCTACCTCTGTCTCGGGGTTGAGATTTTTTTCCCCTTCTCTTCTCCCTCTGTCTCGGGGTTGAGATTTTCTGGTGGCTTGGGTTCTTGGGGTTGCGATTTTCTGGGTTGACGGTGGCTTGGGTTCTCGGGGTTGGTGGCGTTTGGCTTGACGGTGGCTTGGGTTTTGGTCTCGGCGTGGTGGTGGAGCCGTGGGTATGGGTTGCCGTGGGTTTGCCGTGGGTATGGGTTGGCGTTTGGGTTGACGGTGGTTGGGTTTTGGTCTCGGCGTGGTGGGGTTGCCGTGGGTTTGCCGTGGGTATGGGTTGGCGTTTGGGTTGACGGTGGCTTGGGTTTTGGTCTCGGTGGTGGGTTGCCGTGGGTATGGGTTGGCGTTTGGGTTGACGGTGGTTGGGTTTTGGTCTCGGCGTGGTGGGGTTGCCGTGGGTTTGCCGTGGTATGGGTTGCCGTGGGTGGGGTTGCCGTGGTATGGGTTGCCGTGGGTGGGGTTGCCGTGGTATGGGTTGCCGTGGGTCTTGAGCACAGTGAAGAAAATAGAAATGAGGAGAGAGAAAAGAAAAATGAAGAGAGAGAAAAAAAGTTAAAATAAAATAAGGAAAATATTATTTTAATAAAAATAAAGACAAAATAGAGAGTAAGTTGCAAAAGTGACTCTCCACATGTGAAAAACACTCCACATGTGGAGATAAAATGAAGATAGTGTTGGAGTTGCTCTTATGATACATTAATCTACTACATTTATAGTTTCTGAATATTTTTACAAAACTTTTATTGAAAGATCCCGTGTATATAAGTTTGATGTGACTTGAGAGTGTTGATTTTGCACATTTTTCTCTTTATTAAAAACTTGAGAAAGTAAGATAAAAAAAAAAAAACTTGAGAAAGTAGTGGCGTGGGGTCTTGGATTTCAAACCACAACCAAATTCTATTACACTAGAGCCATTAAGCCATCGGCTTATGCCATGTAATTTCTTTATTAACTATTATATTTATGGTTCAATTATCATTTTGATCTTCAATCTATAGTTTTTGTATTAAAATGGGCGTCAAGATTTTATCCTAAAGAAGTCTTTGGTCTTTAGTTTCACACTGCCCTTTCCATTCTGTTTCTGTAGCATAATTGAAGGAAACCGCTGTCGTGTGGGGCCATAAAGGCTATCACAGCAGGAAAGGTTTTTTTCTTCATTTTTTCCTAAAGAAGTCTTTGGCCTCTAGTTTCACACTGCCCTTTCCATTCTGTTTCTGTAGCATAATTGAAGGAAACTGCTGAGGCCTTCACGCGTACTCCATCACAATTCGATATCTTCCTGTAATTCTTTTTCTTGAATCTCTCTCTTTGCAAAGCAGAAAAAATGGTTTCGGGTGTGGTGGAAGGGGCATTGCTTTCGGCCTTTCTTCAAGTGCTGTTTGACAGGCTGGCTACTCGCCGGTTCCTGGGCTTCTTCCTAGTTCGGCATTTTGGTGAGACACTCCTTGACAGGCTGAAAACTGTTCTGCTGACTGTTAACGCAGTTCTCAGCGATGCAGAGGAGAAGCAGATCACGAATCTGGCGGTGAAAGATTGGGTCAACGAGCTCAAAGATGCTGTCTACCATGCTGACGATCTGTTGGACGAGATCGACACTGAAGCTTTGCGACGCGAGGTGGAAGCTCGAGCTAAGCTCAAGGGAATACAGGTACCGGATCAACGCTTTACTCATAATCTATGTAATGGAGACAAAGAATCCACGTCCAAACTTGATACAGATATAAAATCCAGGCTCAAAATGATAGTTGAAAGACTAGAATGTTTAGCAAACCAGAGAGATCTCCTCAATCTCAAGGGAAGTGAAAGAGAGAAACCAGCACCGATGTTACCCACAACTTCTTTAGTAAATGAATTTGAAGTGTTTGGTAGAGATAGTGATAAAGAGGAGCTAATAAAGTTTTTGCTTGCTGATAGTCCTCAAGAAAACAAAATCCCTTTGATTGCAATAGTTGGGATTGGTGGGGTTGGCAAGACTACACTCGCTCAGCTTTTGTATAATGACTCGAGGGTCAAGCAAAGTTTTGAATTGAGAGCATGGGCTTATGTTTCAGAAGAATTTAATGTTTCTAAGATAACCAGAACCATCTACGAATCAGTATCTTCAGAGGATTGTCATGTCAAAGACCTGGATGTTCTTCAAGTCAAACTAGAACAAAGATTGAAGAGGAAACGATTTTTGCTTGTTTTAGATGACATTTGGAATGAGAAATTTATTAATTGGGATTTGCTATCAAGCCCTTTAAAAGTTGGAGCTGATGGAAGTAGAATTATTGTGACCACCCGTAATCAAGGTGTTGCATCAATCATGCGTGCTGATACTTATCCTTTGTTGCATTTGTCAGATAAATTTTGTCAGTCATTATTTGAAAGACATGCATTTAGGACTAGCAACTTTGAGGGACATGAAACCTTAATAAAGATTGGTAGCGACATTGTGAGAAAGTGCAGCGGCCTGCCTTTAGCCCTAAAAACACTTGGGTGCCTCTTGCACTCAAAAGTTGAAGAGAAGGAATGGCGTAGAATACTGGATAGCAAGATATGGGATCTACCTAATGATAAGAGTAGCATACTTCCCACTTTAAGATTGAGCTATTATCATCTTCCTTCCCATCTCAAACAATGTTTTGCTTATTGTTCAATATTTCCGAAGGGATATGAGTTTGAAAAAGAGAAAATGATTCTCTTGTGGATGGCAGAAGGTTTCTTGCAACAACCAAAGGGTAAGGAGACAATGGAAGAGGTCGGAGACGTGTATTTTCGCGAACTCTTATCAAGGTCTTTTTTTCAACCATCAAATCACAAGAAATGGTGCTTTGTGATGCATGACCTTGTCAACGATTTAGCTCAATTTGTATCTGGAGAATTTTGTTGCAAGTTTGAGGATGGCAAGTCAGGTGGATTTTCAGGAAAGACTCGGCATTTTGCATGTTTGGCAGACCATCTTGATGGCCCCGAGAAATTTGTGGCCCTTTCAGAACTGAAGTCACTGCGAACCTTCCTTCCATTAAGCTCTTCAAATTCTAGCCATAACTTAAGTACAACAGTTAGTGATGGATGGTTGCCTGCTAAGAAACACTTGCGTGCGCTTTCTTTATCTTGTTACAGGATCACTAAGCTGCCTGACTCTTTGGGTGGATTGATTCATCTACGCTATTTGGACCTTTCTCAAACTTTAATCAGAGAGTTGCCCAGCTCAACATGCTCTTTGTATAATTTGCAGACGTTGTTGTTGTCAGGGTGTCGCCGTCTCACTGTGTTACCAACAAACATGGGGAACCTCATTAATTTACGACATTTAGATGTGAGTGGAACCAGCTTAATAGAGCTGCCACCTGAATTTGGAAGATTAAAGAGTCTCCAAGTGTTGACTGATTTTGTTGTAAGCAGAGATAGTGGTTCAAAGATCAGTGAATTGGGTAGGCTTTCACATCTTCATGGTACACTTTCCATCTCAAAGCTGGAGTCTATAGTCGATGCTACAGATGCTTCAGAGGCCAACTTGAAAAGTAAGAATTTTCTTAATGAGTTGGTTTTTAAATGGACCTATGATGTACAAAACCAAACAGACATACTTGACAATCTGCGGCCTCACCAAAATTTGAAGAAGCTTACCATTGAAAATTACGGTGGTACGAGGTTTCCCAATTGGTTAGGTGATTCCATTTTCTCTAACATGGTGATCCTACGACTTAGCCAGTGCAGAAATTGCACTTCCTTGCCATCACTGGGGCAGTTATCTTCTCTTCAAGAGCTCTACATCGAAAAAATGGGAGGTTTACAAACGCTGGGTTCTGGATTTTCAGAATTCAATTTGCCCCTTAATCTAAAATCTCTGTTTATTACCAATTGCAACAATCTCACGCCTAAGAGAGAATGGGGTTTACAGGGAATGGTATCTCTAACTCGTTTTGAGATTGAAGGTGGATGTAGTAACTTAAAGTCTTTTCCTGAAGAGGGCCTTTTACCTAACACTCTCACTTCTCTTCGGATCAGCAGACTTCCAAATCTTGAATCCCTGGACAAAGGGCTTAAAGACCTCACCTCGCTTGAAACACTGGATATCGATGGCTGCGAGAAGCTCGAGTTGATTCCAGCTGAGGGATTGCCCACCACTCTTACTTCACTTGTTATCAAAGAATGCTTGTTGCTTGGCCCTCGTTGCCAAGAGGGAGGTGTAGATCGACCCACGATTTCTGGTATTGCCAACATACATATTTCTCACAATTACTGACGTTCATAAACATGAAGCCACCGAATGTTGTTAAGGTATCTTTCTAATATGCTATAGAATTTAACTATTGATTGAAAAATTTGTTAAATTGGTTATTGATTTAAATTTTATTGCTCTGAAGGGAGGTGCTTTCCGCGTTAAAGAAAAACCGTGATATTCTTTGTCAACCCAAGTATAAAAATTAGAGTCTACAAATAAGCGTTGCATCTAAGGATTCAGTGGAAGTGGCCCCAACGTGGAAACTCCGGCTCAAATTGTTCTCTTTTTTTTTTTTTGATAACAAATTGTTCTCTTCTATGTGGTGTAGTGTGGTAGTTTATTATTGTTATTATTTGAGATTGAATTATAATATGGTTAATTTTGGAGATTGAGAGATGCTTGGTAACTTTTGTATTAGAAATAGACCTACTCGTGTAAGAGAATTAATGGATATATTGGGTATTGAAGTTGTGTGAGTATCTAATTTGTGAGGTGACATTGAAAGTTTGATTTGGGTGTAATGAGATTTGATTTACTTTGTATTTGTAAGATTTGTGAAATTTACTAAGTTTGTAAATGTTATTTGTGAAGGAGGATTGAGTGTTGTTATCTACATCATAGATGATATATTTCGTGAGTGATGTTGATGGAGATAGACATTGTACTGGCGGAATCATGTTTAATCTTAGAATCTTATGTCATTTGTTTTTATTTAATTGTTTGTATTGTGTGTATCTATTTCTTTGATGAATGTATCTATTAGTCCAAAATAATATCATATTAGCATCAAAGCTTCACTGTTAATGCCGCTGTGTTATTTCAAAATATGTTATGATTCTTGATCATGTGAATGAACAATAGGGCCCTCAGGTCTATGAATTGAAGCCTCGAAGTATGTTATAGAATTTCTCCTCCTATACAATTTCACCTCATCCTTCTATCTATTTCACTTCTCTCTCTCACACTTATCCTCTTTCACTCTCTCGCACCCACGTCTCCTCCTCTTAATTATTCTCATCTACTCTCTCTCCCCCTCGCCTCTTCATCTCCTTGATATTTCCCTTTTTACTTTTTTACTTTTTTTTTAAAAAAAAATTTTCACACCCGTATACCTATTAATGTCCACATTCGTAATAAAAAAAGCCAAATCTGTTGTTTCACGCAGTGTTATTAAACCCGAACTGGACCGGTGGGTCGACCCGGTAACCCGGTGAACCGACACATAAGACGGTCCAAGTACTTAATTAAACCAGTTATGCTATTAACCCGGGAAAACCAACTAAAACCCAATGGGTTTTGTGCAAACCGTGAAACCCGGTTGGTTTGAAATTTTTATGAAAATTACTCTTTTGAGTCTACTTTTCTTTTTATATAATTCAAAATTAGATTATTTGGTAATTACCAATGAACTAAAAACAATAAAGGACTCAAAATTACTCTTTTTGGTCTACTTTTATTTTTATAATTTATTTGGATGTTGCAATTTTATATTTTATTATTCATTTTAGTATTACAAATTATCATGTAATTTAGCATATTATTACATTATGAGTTTGAGATATGCTTTAGTTTCTAAAATTTTAAGACATTTATTTATTTTAATTATTTTAGGTGTACTTATTTTCAATTTAATTATTTATTTTAATTTGTGTGTTTTGTGGTAAATATTGTGTCCGTATTGATAAATATGTGTTTATTGTTATAAAAATGAAATGTATGAATTCTGGTAGAATTTGTGATATTTGTGATAAAATTAACTTTACTACAAAACTACACACATTTTACAATATTTGATAGACATTTATCAAAATATACACAACATTTTATCAGAACATACACAAATATTACAAATTTTGACACATTTGACGGAATGATTTCGTAGCAGGTCATAAGAATTTTCCAGTGCAACCAACCAACCAACTTGACAAATCCAACCCAATCCGACGTATTGAGTTGGGTCATGTTTGGGTTGCTCCTTACTCAAACTCGAGTAATTCAACCCAAAGCCCCTATACTTAATATATTTAAAAAATATTTTTTTTATTATATTTTCCTAATTACCATTCAACCCCACTTTACCCCTTGGTATGGACCAGGCCCACCCTCATTATCTTTCCTTTTTGACCATTTAGAGAGTTCACTTGATCCATCTCCTTTGTTATTTCTAGCGTATCTTCTAACTCAGTTCTTGTCTCCCATACGTACTTGGCTAAAAAGACACTACTTAGCCAATGTGTCGGTAGGAAGTTTCCAGCATCAATTAAAACAATGGATATATCATTAATTCCACCTTATGGAATCTGTTAGTATTTGAATTTGATGTTGATCTGTTCTTTGGTACATGTCAACCGAATACTGATGCCTTGTTTATATCTTTTCCTTCAAAATGATAATAAATGCTTATAGGCCCACAACACAGAGGGTTAGGCACATGTGGTACTGTAGCACATGGCCAACTTTAATGGCAAACCGCAGCCTTAAGTTGTCTGCATCGTTGGAGGAACTGGTGGGAATTTTAAAAGTGAAGGGACCACCTCCTCCCTGCCACTGCCTTTCTTTTTACTCAATATATATCTAATCCACCTAATTTGGTTGCGACAATCGAGAATCGACTTTAAATAGGATTTGATCAATCTTAATTTTAAAAAATTGCTTTATGTTTAAACAAGTTTAACTCATATTGTCACTAAGATTTTGTAATCGATACATGTATTTGAAAAAGAATCTATCTTTTTAAGTAGTCGAGAAATGTTAAATTTAATGTTTAAGTCTCCACAACTTATATATATATATATAAAATCAAATATGTTTGTCTTTTGTTGACTTATTCACAGTAGTCGAGAAATGTTAAATTTAATGTTTCAAGTTTTTTTAGTTAAAAACAACGTTTTCAAAAAAGCTAACTAACCGCTCCAGTTTGAAAACGTAGATTTTTTGCGTTTTTTAAAACGCGGGTTCCTAAAAATCGGGGCCAAACACAGCAGTTTCGCGAATTTTTTTGCTGAAAACGCAATTTTTTTCTTTAAAAACGGGGGGCCAAACCCACCCTTAGAAGAGCCAAATCGTCATTTTCTATTTTTTTTTTTAATTTCTTCCTCTTCATTGTTAATTGTTATCCAGATCCTCTTTTCTCTCTCTCTCTCTCGACTCCAAAAAAAAAGACTCCTCAACTCCTTATCAGGATGTAACTGCTTAACGTTTCTGTTTCTTTTTCTTTTTTCTGACTTCCCCATTAAATCCAACTCACCGTGCCCTCTAATATTCTCTTTTTCTTCATTTTCCTCTCACAGTTCGTCAACAGTCGGTCACAATACGGTTCCTCTTTTTCGGCTTTCCCATTTAATCTCACAATTACTCCGCCTCCAACTCCCACTCTAGATTCCATTATATGTATCTGATATCGTTTCTACCTCTCTTGGCCCTTTATTTCTCCACCAGACCCAATTTGGGTCGAGCATTGTGTC
This sequence comes from Fagus sylvatica, assembly GCA_907173295.1. Taxonomy (NCBI): domain Eukaryota; kingdom Viridiplantae; phylum Streptophyta; class Magnoliopsida; order Fagales; family Fagaceae; genus Fagus; species Fagus sylvatica. The sequence continues at coordinate 479,304 of OU015762.1, forward strand.
CCCATTTTGAAATGAAGCAACTGTTGGAGTATCAACTCCACTAAGATGAGCTTTCATTTCATGTATTCCTGGTCAATTGGCGCAAAACAATCCAGAACAATTGCAAATTAGCGGTTGTGAAATAGATGGCTCCCATAAAAAAGTTGCACCACATTGGAACCGGCAGAAGATTTACATCCTAGCCACTTTCATAATAGATTACACAATTTCATGGGTATAAGTTCCAAAACTGATTACACCTTCCAATTTAGAGTAAGATAAAAGATTGTGGCGTTATACATGTATTCTTTGGGTATTGCATGACATGTGTTTGATGAAATTCCTTTTAAACTTGATATGTGCTCTTTTCATTTGATTTTTTTCCCTCTCATCTTGTGATAAATCTGAATGATTTGTTATTTCTTTTTTCTCAAAGAACAAGCTTAGTAGTTACCTACAATGGTTGTTTCATTTTTCTGACCATGATTAAGGAACCAAATTCTTCAAGATACCAGCGTGGTGGATATAATGAATATAGAGCAAATTCTTCCACTTTAAGGAAATCAAATTATTTTGTCAGAAAATTATTGTGGTTGATGTTGCCAGAGCATGAAGTTGTATATTTGAGACAGGTAATGACTGATTATTCTTAATTGATATATGATGTCCTCTATAAGTTTGTCCTATGTCTCACCGTATTAGTTGTAGGTCATAAGGTATTATGGATAAAATAATTTACATGCAACTATAAAAGCATAACAAAAAAAGTTTGAAGACAATTGACATTATTACTAAGGATAAAAAAACCTTACAAGCCTCCAAAACTCTAGCAGTTGCACATTATATTTGACATTAATAAAAGAATAATTTTCTAATAAAAACATATTGAAAATTGAGACTTGGCATCATTACAGTTAGATCTTTGTCCAAGTAGTGAATCACTGTTATGTCAAACCATTTTTCTAACATTGACAATGCAACTGGGATAGGCCTCCATCCTATTTGCTTCATATTGCTTTCAGATATGTTATGCCATATAACATTCCAATACAACATGTCTCTCCCCCCCCCCCCCCCCCCCCCCCCTCTCCCCTCTCTCCCCCTGCCACCTCCTCCCATACCTCACCTCACCACCCAACCTCTGCCACCACCAGCAACCTTTCCCCTCTATACACACCACCCGTCCTCATTAACCTTACCTCCACAATACCTTTCCTTTGGCTCTTTTCCCTCACAACCTCCATTATCCTTCCCCCCAACTACACACTCTGCTCCCCAGACAAAATACACCATTCCCATTAATCCCATACCCGCATCCTCCACACTACCGACACCAAAACCACCTACCTTCACAACCCATTTTCATACACAGGGGAGACATGCTTCTAAAGGGTTGCTAAAACACTCGTTTCGTGTGGGAGCGAAATCGTTTCTTCTGGTTTTTGATGGAGGACGTACCGCTCCTTACCACATCATTGAGAAACGAGGTAAGTTTGTGGGCTCTCTCTGGTTGGGAGTGGATAACCTGAGGTGGGTACTTCAAACATGGGGTTTGCTGCAACAAAGCTCGGAGCTGAAAGGTTTTTTCCGTTTCAAACGAACGGAATACAGTACCTTAGAGTTTAGTTGCTTGCAGAATCAACGCGGTAGATTCGTGGAATTGTGCGAATACCATGGAGGAGCGCAACGTGGAGGAATCCGAGTGCCTAAAGGGTATTTGGGTAAGGGATGGCATCGGTTTGCCGAGGAGTTAAACTCCTTTTTTCTGGGTAAGCAGCCGCCGGTGGAGTTTAGGGAAGACAGGTCTTGTAATGGCAAGTCGATCCTAAATCGGAAATTACCTGATTCACGCGATCCTCCTGCGAAGATTTCGCACCCAGCTGGAAATGTTACATCCATTAATTCCGCGAATTTGAATTTGTTACCCGGTGTGCCATTAGATCGATGCAATACGCCCGACCTAGAAATATAAGTTCGAATGGAACCCGAGAGTTAAAACTCTCCGTATTACTAAAGGAGTTGAGGGTAAGAGAAAAGTGGAGTGGGTGGGCCTCTAATTCAAGGCCAAGGTCTGATCCAACGAGATAACGGGGCCCTTCCTCAAGCCCAAGCTCCATTAGAAAGTTCTAGCGAACCCACGAGAAGTGACCAAAGCCCAACGCATGTGGACGACGTTGCTCCGGCCCAACTCCAAACCCAGGCCGAGATTCAAGTGGAGATAGAGCCCACTTCAATCCAAGATCCGCTTAAGGACCCAATATCGGCATTGGTTTCAGATATGGATACCGGTGCAGGAGAAACTTCTAGAGACCAGGCGATGACGGTGGTTGACTTTCAAGGGGCTCTCAAGCTAGCGCCACCTGAGCCTCTCAGTCCGATCGCCGCCCAAAAGTTAGACATTCAAGATTCGCCGGCAAGATTAGGTATGGAGGTCTCGGGGCTACAGCTCTCTTTATTGGAGACTATGACGAGCAAGGAAGTTGCAAGTCCTATTTCATGTACTCCACTCAATATATTGGCTCCGCCGGTGGCTCCTCCTCTGATCCAGAGTTATGAGGACGACGCGTTGGCCAACCCGTCGAAATGGGTTTCGCAACAAATGAATTACTTCCGGAACCAGGTGGGGGTATGTATTTCGGGGCATGAACCGGAATGTATGGCATTTTTGATTCGTATTGATAAGGATCGACAACTCTTGAAATGCACCACCACTTCTCGTAAGTCAGT